>OZ026628.1:6102201-6192201 GCA_964020975.1 Hermodice carunculata
CATAGATAGAGTCTAGCACACATGAGATGTGATCGTAAGGACCACCACTCTGGTGTGGCCACTTGTTTGTGGCAGAGGAGCAACCGCAGCTGCAGATGAATATTGGGTTGTAATGTGCATACCTTATTTTAGTGTATTTACAGTTTCCAAGTAAATGACAGTCGTGAAAACCTTTTGCAGGTGGGAAAGGTTTATAATAAAAAAAAATATGGATGTATATCTTGCCTGAAAGCTAAAGAGCAGATGTGTTTATTTGCTGTATCTATTGAATTTGGGTCAATTTTGCCTTCATATTTATGTATCCATTTTTTTCCAGTACAGGGGATTGAACATCATCATCATCATCATCATCATCATCATCATCATCATCATCATCATCATCATCATCATCATCATCATCATCAGCAGCAGCAGCAGCAGCAGCAGCAGCAGCAGCAGCAGCAGCAGCAGCAGCAGCAGCAGCAGCAGCATCATCAGCATCATCATCATCATCATCATCATCATTGTTGTAACTATTATTATTATTATTATTATTATTATTATTATTATTATTATTATTATTATTATTATTATTATTATTATTATTATTATTGCTGCAACTACTACTACTACTACTACTATGCTATCTAAGGCAATGAATGATTCGAATAATAAAAGTAACGGTTGAGCACTCTGAAGATGTGGTCTTAAGCTCCACCACTCTATTGTGGCCACTTGTACACAGACACATTTTGGGTTGTAATGCGCATATCTTATATTACCTTATTTACAGTTTGCCACTATATTACACCCGTGGAAATCTTCTACAGGTCAGAAAGATCATTATAAAAGTTATGGATGTATATATCGCCCGACAGCTAGAGGAACACATGTATATATATATACTGTATCTATTGAATTTGGGTCAATTTTACCTTCATATTTAAGTATTCATTTTCTCCAGTACTGGGGGTTAAACATTATTATTATTATTATTATTATTATTATTATTATTATTATTATTATTATTATTATTATTATTACTACTACTATTACTATTACTACTACTACTACTACTACTACTACTACTACTACTACTACTACTACTACTACTACTACTACTACTACTACTACTACTACTAGTAGTAGTAGTAGTAGTAGTAGTAGCAGCAGCAGCAGCAGCAGCAGCAGCAGCAGTAGTAGTAGTAGTAGTAGTAGTAGTAGTAGTAGTAGTAGTAGTAGTAGTAGTAGTAGTAGTACAACTGCTATGATATCTAAGGCAGTGAATGATTTAAATGATAAATCAGAAATCTGGGTATTATAGATAGGGTTGAGCATACTGAAGATGTGGTCTTAAGGGCCACCACTCTAGTGTGGCCACTTGTCTGCGCCACGGATAACTTTTGGGTTGTAACATACGTACTTTAGATTACTGTATTGTATATTTTTGTCTTTTATATATTCTTTCGATTGAAATTCTGTCAATGAAAACTTCAATATTATTATTATTATTATTATTATTATTATTATTATTATTATTATTATTATTATTATAATTATTATTATGAAACCCAACGCAGTGTGTAATTGCAATAATGAACCGAGCAATTTGGGAGTTATATATGTGGTTGACCACATTAAAGAGGTGATCTTAAGGACCACTGCTTTAGTGTTGGCACTAGTCTGTGGCGGGGGGGGGGGGACAACTGCTGCTCAGATGAATTTTGCGTTGCGGAGTATATATTATATTTCACTTTATCGTATAGAGGGGGTGTGGGCGGTTCCCTGGGTACGCTTAATGGGAAATTAATTTACAATTTCATGTTTTACAGCAAAACAAGATATTCCTTTCACTTTCCGATTATGGATTGAAAGATTATCAGGTTACACTTTACTAGCAATCACATCATAGTTTACAATTTTGCATTCAATTCTGAGACACTTTAACACTTAAGGAGAACACAATTTTGCCAAATTACGGTAACGTGATAATAAATACTTTACGTTATTTTCATAAATCATAAGTGTAGTTTCCAATTTGCCAGAAATGCAACGAGGCATTTACGACCTTACGATTATACCCCTACACCCTGTCCGTATACTTTTGTTATCCATATATTGTCTTTATGAATATTGGCTCAATCACACTTTCATATCGATGTATTCATTTCCTCTAGTATCTAGTATTGACGGCCATTTTGGATTTCGTAAGTTTGACCTATTGAAAGGCAAAGTCAAAATTGATATCTACCCAGGTGATGATCAGGGGACTATAAAGGACACTTCTGGCTGGAAACGTTAGCTCTAACTTGCAAATAACATGAGCTTAATTTTAAGCAATCTTTTATAAAGCTGGCTGGCTTTAATGCCTGTGGAGAGCGATCCTCTGTGACAATATATCACATACACCATAGTTTGGTCAACTGCCAAGAGAATTCATGTACACAGACCAGTTTGGTTCAATATATTGAGGATGTTACATACACGCTAGAGTGGTCCACTCTCATCAGGCTGGTCACATCCTTGTCTGGTGTGCTGTCATGTGAATGTCACACACCATTTAGTTGCACAGCCATTAACATGTAACACACACACACACATACACACACACACACACACACACACACACACACATGCTAGCCTGATTCACTCCTGAGCATGCATGTCACACTATAGGCTGGTCCACTACTAAGGGGAAGCAAAAACTAGTCCGGTCAAGTGCCATAGGGATGTCAGATAGACGTTAGTTTGGCTAACAGCCACAAGTTTGTTATGTTCACATTTACAAAGGCAATGATAACACGAGTCAAGTGAAATCAGGAACAGCCAGTTTTGTCACTGTAGAAAGTGAAATTTGGAACAACAGAAGTTGTAGCACTGCTCAGTTTGGCAAACTTGGCTCAGTTATGAAAAAGTACACCAAACTAATGACCCAGTACACATATACTTGGGCAGACCATACACCTAATAA
This sequence comes from Hermodice carunculata, assembly GCA_964020975.1. Lineage (NCBI taxonomy): Eukaryota > Metazoa > Annelida > Polychaeta > Eunicida > Amphinomidae > Hermodice > Hermodice carunculata. The sequence continues at coordinate 6,105,152 of OZ026628.1, forward strand.
GGTGGTTCTGTGCTAAGAAAATCTGTACAGTAAAGACAAAATTATGCCTTGATGAACCTAATATAGCTTTATCCTTTCACTCTCTCATCATTGTTACCATTATTGTTCCATGGATTTATTATATCTCTGGCATTGCCACTCAACCATCCTAAGTGGCAAGGTGTCCCTCTTTTTGAAACTTAAATATTATATTATTATTTTACTTAATAGCAACTGAAGGCTTGCCGAGGGGAGCGTTCTACCATAGTGCATGTATAAATATTGAAAATATATCTATATATATTTCGATAGTAAATCAATATACGCAGTACCATAGCATCCAACTTGAAAATCGCAAGCACCCGGTCTTCCAGAGCAAAAAAAATCTCCTTATAACTGGATGTCAGGCTATGCAGAGAATACTTGATTGCATGGTGGTAGGCATAAAAATATCTCCTGTTCACCGCAACAATCAGTTATATCACACAGAACAAACATCGAAAAAATTCTATCCACTGTTTGTCATTAACTCCTGGATAACAGCAATGATGACAATCTCGTTTGAGCAATTTGCACATGAGCATTCGTGTGCACGTGTTGTCAAGTCATGAGCAACTAGCATATTTTCTCTGTGACGGTCCAATTGGCGCTCCCGAGGAGGTTTGCTAAAACAGCACTACTAGTGGGTGGGTTTATTCACCAAAGGACATCAAACGACACTGAAGAACACCACATGGCACCGACAGACACCGCATGACACAATTTAGTGTTTGTAGTTGTCACCATGGGTCAAGCAAATCGCGCTTCAAACGCCTGCTTGACCCAGGTTACAAATATTGGTCACCTCAGAGGAATTTTGTCATCAGCAGATTCAATGTTTTGTTTCTTCTTCATCTTGTGGTCCAAAGGTTAGTCCCACCATTTTTTTCTTTTTTTAATTTTACCCACCAGACCACTAACCTACGTAAGTGACCGTTCTGATTCATGGCCAGAGTGAAGACCATTGTCGTCTTTCAGTGGGGGTACGACGATGCTCAAGGTTATAATATGGGAGCTCGTATCTCGGATTCCATATATTCTGCTGTACAGTGCCTATCATGTGTACGTATATGTTGTTTACTACATCAGTTTGGTTGCTAAAGCCCTTAATGTTTTTTTTTCTTCTGCATATCAACGTACATCAACACAACAGATCGGTCAAAACGTTACTTAATTTACACTGGAAAGTGCTCGACGTTTGGTTGGGGATTTCATATATATACATTTGACATGTTGACTATATCCTATCGACCGCTTTTTTTTTTTTTTTGTTTTGTTTTGTTTTTTGTTTTTTGTTCTTTGTTTTGTTTTGTTATTGTTTTGCTTTTTTGTTTTGTTTTGTTTTTTGTTTTGCCTTTTTTGTTTTGTTTTGTTGTTTTGTTCTCTTTATTTTTTTTGGCGTTTGATTTCAATTCATTACTCATTTATTATTATAGTTAGGGTTTTGTTAAATGTAAGAAAAGTAATGTGATGTCAACTTACTATTATATATATACATGGTCGCGTTTGCTTAAATGGACTCTATGTTTGCTTATGCTAGGTTAAGGTCTATTCCTTGTACTTTCACTCGACCCTTTGTGGTATCGCTATTTCAGAAGTGATAAGGATTATTTTGATATGATTGAACATATTTAAGTGACAACCTGTGATAATGATCTATGGAATGCTTTAAGTGCAATGGGCCTTAACCTACTTAGACCAAGCTATAAAGTTCCAATCTCAATTTGTTGTCTTCGAAACCCTTCGAAAACGGATTTCTCTGGTGAAACAGATAAAACAGGTTACTTGACACGGTTATTCCAGGAGAACGGGTCAACAAACAAAAAACGGAATAAAAAAAGGTTTGTAAAGGTCTTAATCAAAAAATAGTTTCATTTGCTTGCCCCCACCTTTTTTTTATGTCCTACAGACCAAAGAAATTGAACATGTAAAACTCAAAGGAATAAGTGACATATCAAAACTTTAGCATCTTGGGGTGATTATATTAAGCGGGATACCAACAAATCATAGGATACTTTTTATGTAGATATGTTAGCTACAAAATGCACAATGTTTCTCAATTTATGTCAAGGAGCGTTTGTTCTGTGAAATAACTTATTGGTCGAAGAAGGCCCATAGTCATCAATAAACATTGTTTACAATGTATATTTAGCATATTCAAACTCTTCTGACTTTTAATAAGGGGACGGAAAAAATAAGTTTGTTGCGTCACATTTAATTCGCCCGTTTTAGAAAGTTCTTGCTTCCCCCCCCCCCCCCCCCCCCCCCCAATCCATTGCTTGGCAGTTGTCGGAAATTGAAGTACTTTTTGATTATCTTTGGCAGCCCGTAATATGACCCGTTACCTTGAATGAGTTTCCAAACATGACCATAACGTTCAATTTTACTGATATGTGTGGCGGAAAAATCAACATACGTCATATCAATCGGAGGAGAGTACCTGAGTATACAAAAATTGAGGAAACTATGGGTTTTCCCACGGTACCAGCCATTCCAGACTATTGTAAACAAAGATAGACCTACCGCCATTGAAGTATTGGTAACGGCCATGCTTTCCTTCATCGGGCTTGGACTCATCTTGTCATTCGTTCATGAGTCGACTTGACGACCGACAAGTTCAATCCATATGTTAGGCTGTCATATAGGCCCACCCATTAGCAGAGAGCCTGATCAGTATTACTTCACTTACTTCAACTTTAAAAGTGTTCTTGAATATTTTCTTTTTCATCTTAAACTAATTTTATCCGTCTTAACTACAACACATCATATTTGCAGGTAACATCTAATTTGAAAAGCTCTCAAATTTGGTTTAAGAATGAGCTAAGTTTTATAGCTTTTCCTTTCAGCAGCAAGCTAAAGTGGCAGAAACAATTCAGCATGACTAACATTGGTCAAAAGTAACAAGTAACATTTGAACAAACTACACTGAATACTTGATTACAATATATAATATATATATATATATATATATATATATATATATATATATATATATATATATATATATATATATATATATATATATATATATATATATATATACATACATACATGTATTTATATAATTTTATTCATACACAAGTACATGTTGGTACAGCAGCGTATAAAAATATATAAAATAAATACAAGTTGAAGGCTGATAGTATGTACCCAAGTGGTTTAAATCGGGACATCGATATATAATCGTACATGCATTTGAGTTCATCTGTGGAGAAGCCTGAGATGACACAAGTACCCTCGATTGCAGATTTCAGCTCTTTCAGCTGTTCTACTGTTGATATGCTGTCATCCCTGAAAGTACTGTTTATGAACACATTACCAGATAAAAGAAAGTCGATGTTTGCGTTACATTTCACACTGATATGTTGCATATTTTTATTAATGTGACCTGTTGAATTGACAGCTGACTGTGTGGTTATCATAATAACCAACTCGTTACGAGATTGCATCATTTTTCTGTATTTCCAGTGAAAACAAACATTTTATTATCATTTTTAACAACGTTCACTTTATTGTATATTAACAATGCAGTTTTTCAACGCCAATTTGTGTAATATGGTGTACTGATGTCATTGTCACCAAATGAATTTCTGAAAAAAAAAATGAAAGTGATGGTAAAACTTACTTACGTACTATAATTAAGAGTGTGTGTGTAAAGCCATTTATTTTGGGTTATATAAAATTGCTTTGCATACATGTATTCAACATTCTTGTTTGATTTTGTGCTGAAAAAGTTTATTACCAATTTTACAGAAATCAGAAGTGTACCCTCCAATATTCGAGAAATGCAAAGAGAAATTTACGATCTTACGATAATACCCCTACACCATTTCTGTATGCTTTTGTTGTTCACATATTTTATCTATTGAATTTTGGGTCAATCGTACATTCATATCGATGTATTGATTTTCTCCAGTATTTGGGGTTTCTTCTTCTTTTTCTTCTTCTTCTTCTTCTTCTTCTTCTTCTTCTTCTTCTTCTTCTTCTTCTTCTTCTTCTTCTTCTTCTTCTTCTTCTTCTTCTTTCTCCTCCTCCTCCTCCTCCTCCTCCTCCTCTTCTTCTTCTTCTTCTTCTTCTTCTTCTTCTTCTTCTTCTTCTTCTTCTTCTTCTTCTTCTTCTTCTTCTTCTTCTTCTTCTTCTTCTTCTTCTTCTTCTTCCTTTTCTTCTTCTTCTTGTTATTATTATTATCATTATTATGATTATTGTTGTTGTTGTTATAAATGCTAAGGCAGCATATGATTGCACTAAGCGGAAAGTAAACCTGGAAAGACCCAGTGGGAATAAATATATTCAGCTTAAGTCCACAAATTATTCAGAATATATGTTTAAAGCCATTCAGTGTTTAGTACTAAAAGTTGTTTTGTACTCACTATAAAGTGATGTATCACTGTTTCTTGAAAAAAGTCAGGTATCTGCCTACATATCATAGTGAAACCCTCAAGAATGCAACTAGTGGTAGCATCATTCATCTCAAGTTATTAAAAATACTTACCCAAAGCCATTTATTTTGAGGTACGAAAAACTGCATTGCATCCATCATATTTAAGTAGTTTTGTATTATTTTATGTTGAAGTTAGAAAAGTCAATTCTGGCATGTCTGTCAAAACCGGCTCATCAAAAAAACATTTCACGTTTCGATTTGGGTGTTGCCTTAACATTTGGCTGCTTGATCATCATCATGTTAGTATAATATTGTGTCTGAGGTAAGTGCGCATGCCCAATAGCGGGAAAAAGTAGCGTGTGCTGTAAATGCTCATATCCAATATGCAATATCGTGGGAATATTTGGTTGAGCTATAGTAAGGGGTTTTGTTTTCTGTTTTGTTTTGTTTTTTATTAAAATATTTTGTGGCAGTGCTTCTTTTACTCGATTCACAAGATCTAGGATAGGAGCAAACTGGACCATTTGTGCCGTCCGATGATGCAGCTCATCAGCAGCCATCTGCTTCTCAGTCATGGATTCTGTTTTGTCATAAAACTTTTTAAAGGTGTCATAGGGGCGAGGAGAGAGGATGCAAGTCTACGATAAAAAAAATTATTACTGCTCATCAAAACCAGTCGCACTGTTTCATCAAGCGCTGGATTTTGGTTAGCCCTTGCATCCAAGCTCAACCTTTCATGTACCTAACGGACAACATGAGCTGGTATACTTCGCATCAGGTTGGACACCTCCTCTTGGAACATACTCTGCATCACATGTGTGTTATATTCTGGAAGCTGGGGCTTTATTTCTGCAAGCTCTCTTGATGCCTGTATTGATATTTCGTTTCCTGAGGGTATGGTAGGAAATACTATCTGACCTACACCACCACCACTGCAACTGATCATGACAATAAATTGTACATGGTTTATCAGGGCAATATACACTAAACTTTGGCCCAGAGTACAAACTGCAAGAGGTCCAGGTCCGAATTCCGCATAGAGATTTAACATGAAGAAGTGTGACCAAAGCTGCTCGGGTATTAACATTTCAATTTAAAAGCTTGTTAATCTTGTAAACCATGTAATAAGAAAACCCAGCCTGTAAAAGTAAAGTGAATATCGTAACCACTCTAAAACTGGTACATGTCCTATAAATACTAGTACGAAAGACAGACCTAACTTTTGATCTGGGTCCACAAGGTTAAAATTTACATTCATAAGCAACACATTTTCCATAAATAATGATGTTGCCATGTAATTTTACATTTGTATTATTTAAAGCACAATGGACCTTTTTGACACCTCTGAGTACTGTGGAACATGTGAGATTTTTTTCCTGGTGTCCTTTTGTTCATATAAAGCCTAGCGAAATCACTGCCCAGTCTACCATTTCCCTGCATTCAGCATGACGTGTTACCATTGGAATGCTTCAAGCTTCAAGCTTCAAAGCTTCAAAACAGTTTATTAGACATATAGTTACAGTTTGTACATGTTATTATTGACAAAACATAAAGTTACAGTTTAACAGTAAGTACATAACAGATAGTGATAAAATTATATGTCAGGATGACTCCAATTAAGGATTCATGCAATCCGCTATCATTGGGGCCACCTAATATTATTCAAACTGAAAGTACACCACATCTAAAAAATGTCAAGACTCAAAGTTAAAATTAGTGAGTAATACCTTTTGTAGATTAAACATGGTCAAAAATCTAATTAATCAGTTGTTGCATACGTAACAATTTCGAATGACACAGATTTCAGAGTACTGATTACAGAAGTACGAATTTATGTATTTAGAGAAACCATCATATGAGTGCGTGTGAATTTTATTTTTGATACAGGGTGGCGTTTTGTTAAGTAAATCTGGGACATAGTATCGAATACGATTTTTAGTAGAGTTTCTAGCTGGAATTGCTTGACGAGGAACATCACGGAATCTGGTGGGGTAAGGATGTACAACAGGCTGAGTGGTGAAGATATTTGTAAAGTATTGCGGCAACTCGGAGTTGCAATATCTGAAATAGAATTTCAGAGCTCTGGCTTGCATGATATCGTTAATCTTTAATATATTTAGTTCTTTAAATAAAGGCTCGGTGTGAGCTAGGAAATTGGCAGAACATATGAGACGAATGGCTCGTTTTTGAAGCAAAAAGATGCGATCAGATGAAAAGCCCCAAGCAAGTAAACAGTAGTTGATGTGAGGTAAGAAGAGGGAATTATAGATTTGCATCAGTTGCTGACGGGGAAGAAAAGTGTGAAGTCTACTTAATATGCCAGTGATTTTTGACAGTTTAGTTGAAATTTTAGAGATATGACTGTTCCAATTGAGATTCTCATTAATTGTCAATCCTAAAAATTCAAATACGGTTGTTCTCCCTATAGGAGTGTTTGCGATTTGGAGATTTATCTCAAAGTTTAATTTTCGCTGGGGGAAATGAAAAATCATAAATTTTGTCTTAGAAACGTTTAAAGATAATTTGTTTGCAGAGAGCCAGTCATGTACTTTTTTCAGTTCATGGTTTATGGTATCAGAGATACTGTTGAGATTATCTTTATCATCGGTGTTAAAGACACATAGAGAGTTTATTAAAGTGGTGTCGTCCGCGTAAAGTATGGATTCGAATTTAGGGGAAGCCAAACATAAGTCATTAACGTAGATAATGAATAAAAGTGGTCCAAGAATTGAGCCTTGAGGTACGCCGGTATGAATGGGTAATGTTTTGGAACAGATTTCATCAAACTGAACATATTGCGATCTGTCACTTAAATAACTTTTAAACCATTGCAATGCCGTACCATTGACCCCGTAGTAATTCAATTTGTGGAAAAGAATGTTGTGATCTAGCGTGTCAAACGCTTTTGATAAATCGAGGAAAACGCTCACAGGTATTTCACCACAGTCAAGTAAATTAAATATTCTGTCTATAAATTCCAGAGCAGCAGTCTCAGTGGAATGTAGTTTTTTAAAACCATGTTGACTTCTGTAAAACAGATCGTGAGAAGTGAAATATGAATAAAGCTGCTGATAGACAGTCTTTTCTATGATTTTAGAGAACGCGGGAAGGAGAGATATTGGTCTATAATTATTAAGTAGGGATTTGTCGTCTTTTTTAAAGACAGGCAGGACTTTAGCGATCTTAAGTTTACCTGGGAATATTCCAGTGTTGAGTGACTGATTCACGATCAAAGCAAAGGAATCGGAAATAATACCATTTATACTCTTGAGTAATTTCATGGAGAGATTGTCGTGCCCAGCGCTTGACTTGGGTTTGAAGTTATTAATAATCGTTGAGATATCTTGGGCAGATACATTAGAAAAAGAAAAATTTGCAACGAACTGTTGAGTGAGATAGGTAGAGAAATGTGGTAGGCTGACAGAGTTGATTTTGGCAGCTAATGTGGGGCCAATATTTGTGAAGAAAGTATTGAAACGCTCAGCGATTTCAACTTTACTAGTAATTTTTGTGTTATCAACTTTAAAGAAGAGGGGGAAATCTCTTTTGTTTTTCTTTAAATTAAGAATCGATCAGATTACATCCCATGTTTTCTTTGTGTCGCTTTTAAAGCGGGTAAACTGACCATGGTAGAAATTTTGCTTCAGTTCTCTGATGTTTTTATCAAGAATTTTGTTATATGCTTTGAGGTTCAATTTAAGATAAATATATTCTACGGTATCTTGATTAGTGCATTTTAGTTGTTTATACAGGGTATCGCGATATTTAATTGATCTAAGTACACCGTTAGTCATCCATGGCGAACGTTTGTGCTTATGTTTGTTAAATTTGACAGTTTTAGTTGGCAGATGTTTCGTCTTAGCAGTACCAGGCGCGGATTTAGGGGGGGAGCGTCGGGAGCGCGCGCTCCCCCCCCCCCCGCCCCTAAAAAAAAAAATCCAATTAAAAAAAAAAAAAAAAAGAAAAAAAAATATTGAAAGAAAAAAATTCTGGCGCCTCCAAAAATTGTTGGTCATCTCCAGTCACACGAGAAAGTATAGGGGGGTTATCCATTACATCTTTGGTCCGAGCTTTCCGAATCACCAAATTTCAAAGACACAAAGTCGATTAATCAACGTGGTGTCAAAGATCCTCAGGCTGACAGGCACAAGGCACAGGTGATAGATAAATGATTTCATGATTATTAAGTATTACTTTTGCTGCTGACTGAAGATTTATACTTTTTACACATTTGTGAATTCAAAAAGCACATATGTTTTTCTAAAACTTGTGATATTGGAGACATTCCTCTGAGAGGAATTAGTTTAATTTTTTCATGGTTAATCATGTCCTGTATTGTGGATTTGTATCATAGTAATATATTTTGACTTCCTTAGAACAATTGAAGTAATTTTTCAGAGGCTTAGTTTTATAGTTAGTTAATGATTAGAAGTATTTAGATGTAGCTTTAGTGGTGCTGACTGAACGTGATAAGTGATTTGTAAATCCTCATCCACATTGTGGATTTGTGTCTTACTCAGTGCAACTCGGACTATTTTGATTTCAGACAGATCATTTTAGTGATCAGATGGTGCTGATTGATAATTTGTACTGAGATTATGTATTATATTTACTTTAGCTGATTTGTGAAACCAAGCTCTAAACATATATTGTGGCATTATGAATACAGTTAAAAACATTCCTCTAATTTTGTAGTTTTATTAGTTATTTGATTTATTGCTTTTTTGTCATTCAAGTAGTTGTGTGGTGCTGCCTAAATTGTGATCTAATTGTAAAATTATTCCAGTGTACTGCTGCAGGCTTGAATGTTTTATAGTTACACATGTTCATAAATGTTGGTCACTTCATGTGTCCTCTTTGTTTTTTATGGACTCAAATTCATTTGACAAGTGTCACATAACATTCAAATATATTACCATGGTAACTAGACATAGTTTACTGATCTGGAGAATTTGTGAATTCCAATGACAATTGAACAGCAGATGGAAGCTTTGGAAAACAAAAACCCTTCCTAATGGTAATCAAAGTTTTATTATGGGACACTGACATCCCAAATGAAGATAAACCAGACATCATATCTCTTACAGTGGTCCCCTGTATAAGGCCCCTCTCACCAGAGGCCACTGCTCTTGAAAAGTCACCATTCTTATGCAGAAAGAGTAACATTTTATTATATATATTCCCCCTCTAGAAGGGGCCACCCCTCTTACAAGGCCACTTTTAGGCGGCATTTTGGGTGCCGTGTAAGAGGGGAGCCACTGCATTTTATTGACAGAAAAAAGCAGTTTATGCCCCTTTAAATGCATTAAAACCCTGGAGCTTCGGGGGGCTCCGCCCCCCTTCACCCCCGCCAGGGCTCCGCCCTGGACCCACCGGGGGCCTGGGCGGCCCCCGGACCCCCGGCCTTACTTGCTATGTTCAGCTCCCCCCCCCCTTGCCAAATCCTGGATCCGCACCTGAGTACATATGATATTTTCTAATATATCGTAATTTAAATTTGGGTTTTGATTGAGGTCAAGGTTAAGTTTTCCCATGATATGGGTGTTGCTTAGTTCCTGTATGAAATTTTGTACTGATAGTTCGTCTTTGGTCTGAATACTGATGAATTTTGGCGGACCATGAAGATCCAATTTTTGGTCTAAGCATGTGAAATATGGTAGATGGTCGGATAAGTTGGTAAAAACTATGCCAGATAAACACGTCTTTTTACAGTGGGAGAGATTACAAAAAATGTTATCTATCAGAGTTGCTCTCCGCTCCGAAAATCTTGTAGGTAAGGTTAATTTTGGCACATATCCGTTATTTAGTATAACGTCTAGGAATTCCGAATATTTATTTCTTGTGTGAATTTTTAATAAATCTATATTAAAGTCGCCTAAAATCATTTTATCGGAACGCTCATGTGATAGAGCTTCAAGAATAGGAGCCAAGTCGTTAATAAATTGTTGAATATCATCATTTCTATCACGCGGCGGTCTATAAATGTTACACAAGGTAATCTTTTGTTTGAGTTCGTCTCCGAAAATGTCGATAAATTGACCTTCCCAGTTTGTCGTTGAGGAATAAAAGTCTCGGGTATTGTATTGAAAGTTCTTATGTAGGTATATTAATAGGCCTCCGTGTGAACTACATGTAGCTTTCAGCGAAATAGAAGTGTAATTTTCGAGTTCAAACATAGATACGTCGGGGTTATCGCCTTCTAGCCAGGTTTCCTGAAGATAAATTGCACTAAATACAACATTAGTTATAGCTAACTCGTCAATTAGACTTTTTAGTTTGTCAAATTTGGCACTGAGACATTGTATATTAATACCTAGTACAGAGAAATGTTCATTAAATGATTTAAGATAATCTGCCACATTCGTTAGGTCAACATATGGTGATTCAGATACTATTGAAATTGCATTATCAAGATCTTCAGGGTTTTGTAACAATTCGTTCAGATTGTTCCTATTCACGCCACCAAAGTTTTTTAAAATGTCACTGACTGATGAACTTACGACCGTAATATAGCAGGTGTGTCAAATAAGTCGATTATACGAAGCAAGGTTCTCATATGATGGTATACGAAAGAGATGTAAGGTTTGAGTTCATAAACATCAAAAAGTAACTGAAATGAATCGGTGAAGTTGTCACAATGAAACTGTGAGCAATCAGAATTATGTAAAAGTACAAACAAAAAAGGTGCAGTATGTACAAAGGTACACATTTCACACTGGGTGGTTGGAAAGCAAAAAACCACATCACTAAATATATATATATATATATATATATATATATATATATACACACACATATATATATATATATGTAACTATCTCATAGACTTGAGACCAAAAAGACTTCATCACTAGATATATATAGATATGTATATGTAACAATCTCACAGACTTGAGAACTTAGAGGTAGCGGGTAAGGTAGCATTAATGCACGGCCAGTCTGGCGTTGAGTGTCGCGGCATGGCCACATAAACAATCTGCATATCTGGAATGTTTCATGTATTAAATACGTGTTCACCCCTTAGCAGCTATGTCAATATATTAAATAAAAGTGTCCTTAAAGCGATTAGATTTTATATCAAGCGATAGTAACTTGTTTGCGATTCATACATCGGAGTCATATAAAACAAAGGATCATCAATATTTTCAACAAAAGTTGAACCCAGGGAGCTGCATGCACCCGGGGTGAAAGATAAATGTTGTCATGTTTCCCATGTATTGAGCATGAGTTAACCCCATGCCGGTATATACAGCACGTAAAATATCTAACACAGGTTCACGTGCATTACTCAAGGATAAAGGGTACTTCAAGGAATATGTATCAAGTCTTAAAGTAAAACAACTTTTTTTTTTTTTTTTTTTTTTTTTTAACTCATGTGCACACAGTGATACCTGTAAGTGCCATATTACAACAAGGACCCCACAACTGTTGGCTCCTTGATTATAATTAATGTACGTCCCTATCACATCAAGCAGATATATCTCACATATACATAATGACACATACAAGAATGAAATAATTTGAGATGGGTCATATAATGTTATAACAGATATGTCACTCATAAATAAGTAATGGTACATATTAAGAAGTATATTTAAGAGTTCATGATTACACTAATTGATCCCGACATGAAGTTATTTACGCTTAGTACGTCCATGAACATTGCTACGTACTTCCGGGGCCATGGAAAAAAGTGTAATATTGATGCCGGTCTTGAACCCGTCGTCCCGGTAGTCAAAAACTTAAGAGGTAAGAAGCCAAGTTTGTGCATAATACTATAGAGCAACGAGCAGAAAAGATTGGGCATGTAGCATCAAGTAGATGTAAATTACGAAATATATTCTTACTTGTGGAACTGTAAGAGGTATAAACATGGTAAGAACCAATGCGTAGATGCTGTTATCCCTGAAAGTATTATCATAAGTACCTGTTTGGGCGGTATAACACAATCCGTATATTATCAACTTTGCAAGATATGTAATGTCTGGCTCATGAGTAACCACTGTAACAAATATCATCGTGCTCTATTTGTAAGTTAGTAAATATTCAAGGTAAATTCAAGGCTATACAGGCGACATATAAACAGAAAAAGTCCATGGGCATACGTCGTAGTTAATGTGCACTATACAACTATGAGTTTTCACTGTGACATCCAGCTAGGTTAAATCAATCGGTAGTTTCTCAAAAATCAGAGTAGCTATAATGTCAATAAGGAAAATGTACAGAGTTGTACGTCGCAGTTACCGTGCTATTGCACGTCCTGGTTCTGGCCAAAAAATGATTGAATATGAGTGGACCACAGTTTGCGCATGGACACAGCATGAACTAGGTTGTAGTCGGTATTATTACAAACGATAAGGAGGCAGGTATATCAACCCATCGCTATTTTGGGTTGTAAGTGAAGCTTAACAGACCAATTATAATAATGATAACATTTAACTTTCATTTTAATATTAAGTGTATTTGTTCGTCACGCCACTGAGGTATCTGATGCTTTTAGTCCAGCTGGTAAGATTATATTAATGTGAAATAATTGAGAAAAATTGACAAAGTGACGAACCTAATACTAAGTAATAGGGGCGACATGTTTGAAAAGGCTGCAACCCAAAATGCCATAAAGACTTTCCGGACAAAAGATGTTTTGTTCGGATGTCAAACACATTGTGGCGGGTAACACCATCGTGTTAAAGTACAAATTGAGTGAGAACAACCATGGTAAAAATATACATGTATTTGAAGGGTTACTGAAAAACTCATGATAAATTCTACTTACTTGTAGAACATGAAAAAGAGTTTGTTCACACTATGTCGTAACAGTCATTTATTAGACATTGTCACTTTAGTGTCCATTTCAAGAAAGCGCTCAGCTATGGTTTCTTTTGCAGTTTTCGGGTATATCGGGTTACGTCCAGGTATTTGTAGTTGCAGGTACGGATATGACTTGAGATATTTGATGCGGGATTTTTGCTTTATGTCGGGTGGCAATGCTCTTCTTACTGTCATGAGTTCGTTTTTGAGTGGTCGGATTACGGGCGGTAGGTCAGGTGTCAATGATACCTTACTGTCATGATGTCTCAGGTTTCTTGCCCCGCTCAGCCATTTGTTCCTGTCCTCCAGATCAACAAAAGACACATATATTGCTGCGTCACTTTGCTGGTTTAGCCTATGACAGGCGGTCATCCGCATCTCAGCAGCATCTTCAACCAATAAGTGATTTTGTGCAAACTCTACACACGCTTGTTTTGTTTCAGCTACTTTTTCTCCTGCCGGTCCCTTTACCCCAGAGATGATCAAGGACCACTTGCGGTCATGTACATCTTTGTCTAACAATTTCAGAGTTAGTTCTGTCGATAAATCAGACATTTTCTCCGACACTTTGGGTAGAACAACGTTTGTCGCTGTATCGATCCTGTTGCTACAATCTTGGATGTCTGTTTCCATTTTTTTGAAGTTTTCGTTTAAGGTGCCAAGCCGCGAAACAGCATTGTTTACTTTGGCTGCAATCCCGTCAAGGATAGACTGCAGTTCTCCACGCAGTTCTTCACGCATAATAGCGCGTTCTGATTGAAGTTCTTCACGTATAATTACGCGAATTGCAGCCAAGAGATTGGCATCCACCTCAGCATCAGTGGTACTACGAGTGGTACGACGTGATTTGTCTTTTTTAGCATCCTCCATGTCTGTACTATCCGAATAGTCCCAGAATATGACACCAATGTATGTTTGTCTTCATTCAAACACAATGCGACCGCGGCCAGTACAAACTGTGAAAAATATTACGTCCTATGCCCATGGACGTACCAGTTCAAAATGCATGGCCAAGCAATGCATTTGACGTAGTGTTAATTTTCAGGTCCCGCTAAGATCCTTCTAAATTCGTTTCTTGACATGGATTTTGCCTTCCATACAGTCTAGATGTTGAACACCATCATGTGAACTTCGAAAAAGTTCACTCCAATATCCAATTTCCACCAAAAACAGAAAAGTTTCAGGAGCAGATTCAAGTGTGGCGCACTTGCAAAGCGCCCTCTGTCGCCAATACGCGAATGAATCCAGTAAAGAACCTCAATACTGTGATTCCATCTCCAAGTACCAGTATTCAGCTGATTTCAGACAATGTTTCATGGCATTTCATACACAAAATAGTACAGCATCTTCAGGATTAAACGAAACTCACTTTGTGAATTGAAAACCAGGATTGAGAATGTGACATTGACTGAAGCTCTGTCAGTGCATGTTTTGATATTCCCACACATAGACTTGACAAGACTACACTGAAGATTTATTAGAACTAAACTCATGATTGCTCATAAATTTCCTTATTATATCAACTGGCAAAGACAATGAAATATCCTCGAAAACCCATGTCTTTGCACTGCTGCGAATCAATATTAAAATCTGCAGGATCGCAAAACACAGTTTTGTATTCCTCCACTTTTTCCATTTGACTGTCCAGTTTGTGGTACCTGTCTTGCACCTTCCTAGTGATTGTTTTGTTTTCAACTGTTGCATGATCTGATACTTATAATCACTCTCATGTGGGACATGTCTTAGAATGTATGTACCCAAAAGAGTCCGAAACTTACGTCCAAAGGTTCATAGGGCCAAAAACCATGTCTAGTTTAAACATGACAAGAATGAAAAAAAAAATGTTTAAAATTATAGGCTTATCTCAGTAAAATTGGTTTGAAGAGGTACATCATGCAAGTGCATATAGAACCGTGCAATTCAAAGAAAGGGAACAAGATCTGCAGCACATCAAACAATTTGCAACAAAAAAAAAAAAATAATAATAATAATAATAATAAAAAAAAAAAAAAAAAAAAAAGAAATAAGCATTTAAAAAGTACTGGTGGCAACCACTAGCTCAACAATGATCACCATCCACACAAAGTCCACAAAGTGACACTAACACCAACATATTCCATCATAAAACCCCTAGGCCTAACATGTACAAAAACAAGAATCCAAAAGCATGATTATACAATTCGATGTGTATTAGACATGTAGCGAAAGGCATGGAGTTGTTTTAAAGGGAATAAACTATGAGTGTATTCAAATAGAGGTTTTTGAATGTGCAAATATAGTGGCAAAATTCAATACAGTGTCAGAATTTGCCAGTACACTGATTCAAATGTGACACTTCAGCCAGAAACAAGTAAAATTAGGCCTCAAAACGCAAAACAACAGTCCAATATTCCACGAACAGTAGTCAAATTGCATTACAATAGCCAAAAATTATAAGCATATCAGTCAGACGGCAACCATGGTTTCCAGAAGTATTTTCAAAAGGAAATGCATATGGTCAAGAAAGCATAGAACCCCACGTCATCTAATAAGTAATTAATTGGGGGGTAATTATTTGGATTAAAAAATAGTATGTCATTGTAAGTCATCTGCAAGCCAGCTAAGCATAATGTAAATCTGATTCATGAATTTATAAAGTTCAATAGGTCAAAATATAAAACAGTCCTAATTTTTGTGAAATTCTGTCACATTTACCAGAGAAGAGTTCGGTTTTTATGAAAAGAAAGAGAAAGTGAGTAATCATGTTGAAATCCCTAAAGGTAACTGTAAGTGCAGCTGTCTTCCACGTAACATTTTTTTTTTACAATCAGACATATGTCAACTTGTCAGTAAGGTGATTAAGATTCTAATTGTTTGTACGAGACAGACAGAGAGAGAGAGAGAGAGAGAGAGAGAGAGAGAGAGAGAGAGAGAGAGAGAGAGAGAGAGAGAGGAACACTTAGTTCACTGCGATGTGTGCAGAAATTGTCTGACTGTTCAAAATGCTAGCAAACTACATTAGTTCCATGAAAAGAGAAGTGAAGAACAGTTTTTAATGAGAGTGATAAAAAAGAACCGAATACCAGCTCAACCTTGTCAGATCTAGTACCATTTTCGAAATAGTAGGACATGCTAGTGCTCATCGTTGGAAGGAACCATGACCAACAATTATGAAATTTAAATGAGGGTATCTTTTACCTGACTTGCAACTTGTTACCAACATGTTGGCAGGAGTTTTATGTGATCCAAATCTGCCACTTTGGAAAGCACCCACATTCATTTTATGTGGGCCTAAAAACTTTGCCCTTAATTTTGATGTACAGTTATAAAAGGTAATTACATGACCATAGTTCATAGGTATCATCCGAGCAATGACAGGACACATAAGAATTTTAAGTCAGACTACTATATTTACATTAGAATTGCGTAACATGTCAAAATTTGAATTTAAATGCAAAGACAAGGTTTCCACGTGGACACAAAACAACCAAATTTGTTATTGACATTATATTTATTAAGAAACATTGTGAGGCTCTTCCAAGTTCCTTTCTCAATTGAAAATACAGCACAATAGGCCTAAAATTCATTATGAAAATATAACTTACATCAGCTGAGTGAGTATTCCTTATATTTTGTCAATATATGCAAAAGGATGACAAAATAGAAGGGCTACATTAACATGATGCCTGAGAACTTAGATGATCCTTTTTTATTTTATCTTTGTTGTAATTTATAATGAATTTAGTGTTCCAGTAAAAAACGTTTGATCAGACTGAAGCCAAACAATCTCAGCCTCAACATCACCATACCAAAACATTTTTCTATGTGTTTTACTGACACTCAGACAATACCTTATTAATATGTTCACAGAAATCAACGTGGTATTTTTGTAGTACATATTTATGTTCATCTTTGAAGATATTTATTCGTATTTTATAAAAACCCCTGTTTAATAAGTCTGCCGAAAAGTCATTTATGTCTGTCATCATAATCTTTAAAGTTAGTACAGTTTCTTTCGAAAGCAATTGGTCTGCAGACATAGACACCAAAAGCAGGATTAAAAGGAGTATTACTACTGATATATGGATAATTCACTATATTAAACTTGAAATCAT
Organism: Hermodice carunculata; assembly: GCA_964020975.1. Lineage (NCBI taxonomy): Eukaryota > Metazoa > Annelida > Polychaeta > Eunicida > Amphinomidae > Hermodice > Hermodice carunculata. The sequence goes on from OZ026628.1 coordinate 6,122,453, forward strand.
TTCCTTTATCATACATTTCTGAATTTATTACACCACCGTCATTGAATAAGGGTAGATCTAAAATGAGCAATTAAACGGAAAATATATCCAGCAATAAAACAAAATTTATATGGGGTTTTATGTACTTTTGAAATTGCAAAAAAATCCTTGGCAAGTCTAGGAATGTATCACGCACAGTTAAGTTGAACTTTTCTAAATATTTAAAGTGACTATCCACTAAATGTTCAACAAAATTGTCAGCCTTTCGATAGGTATAATAGTTAATGGTAAAGTCGAGTGAACCTAGTTCATTAACAATTACATCAAGATAGAACTGTTTACAAATTATGATAATATTATTAACAGCCCATCAGCTGGAACAAAAAACATGCTTCTCATGTAAATCACGTAGACAATACCATGATGAGTTGGCTGAATGGGGACTGACCACATTTACAGAGAAATTCATCTTGACGAAAACCAATCAACCTCAAATTCTGACACAGTCTTCACAGGATTATAAACAGAAAAAGACATTGTTTTTGTATATTTATAAGATAAAGTGCGAAAACTTTTGTCCAAATACGGTGGGATAAGAGATTGAACCTGTTTGTTGTGAAGAATATTCGAAAGATTAATAGAGTCAATACCTCTGACTTTGTATAGCATTTTAATGAAAGTTCGTTTCTTATAATCATTAATAGTGGAAACTGTCTGTAAAAGTTGATGATCAGATGTATCAGTCACAATGATAAATATAAGCTTTATAATATCCTTTCTGATGTATAATGCTGAAATATCTGACTTGAATATAGAGAGAAGATTAAGAGGAATGGAGTAGAGTATAATGCGTGAACGGTGATCATCATTCCTGTCATAAGTATCCTTAATCACATCGACAGTGACATAATTCTGAAACGATTTATTGTAATGTTTACGGTGGCCATGGCGTTTATTGGGCCGGGCATTTGCATAAATAAATTGGAAAGAATTTCCAATTTTTGAATATTTCTTTGAATCATTTCCAACAACTTTAATTCTATCATTTAGGCCAAAAGGCCAAATGGTACAGAGTTGTTTCTGCCAAAGAAGTTCGCTCTCTTCTCTCCTTGCAGTGAAATCTGCGATTGCCTCACCCTGAGGTGGGACCAACAGTTGAATAACTTTAATGCAAAAATTGTAGCCTTCTTTTGCAAAATGTCTGCCACAGATACTTTCTTTCTCACAACAGTAGTACAGTGACCGTTGGTCCTTTGATGCAACGGTCTCCCAGTCTCACCAATATACTGAAGTCCACACTCTTGACATGAAAGTTAATAGATGGTATTTCTTGATTTACAAAGGAGACACTACAACAGGAGATAATGTGTTGTATAACTGTGAGTCAGTGTAGATCGAAATTTAGTTTGAGTGTCCAGAATGGGATAGGTTTTTAATTTGGTAAAGATGTGTAAGGGCATGTAGGTTACAATGGAACTGAAAATGCATGAGGATTTTGTTGGAGAAGATTATAAATCAAGTATTGGACATATGGCTTTGCCATTTACCTAAATTTATACTGTTGAATGACTATTGCAGTATCACAGGGAATTTAAGCACAAACTACGCTAAAATCAAATGCATAGATTTAAAATATTAAGGACAGACTATGCAATAGTTTTCAAACAATCATTTTTACCATGAGTCTCTCACAGCTGTTATTCAATTTTTACATTGAACTAAAGAGAACTATCATTCAAAAATTCCTGCCCCTCCTATATAAGGGGTGGTTCAAGTGCATCATCATTTTTTAATTTGTCTTTAGGGTACTAAATTTCATGACCCCCCCCCCCCCACACACACACACCTAATACTTAAAAATGATGATCTTCCTTCATCTTTTCGATAATGTAGAAGTGTACATCCCCCCCCCCCCCTTGCGTAATGAAAGTACCAATTAATAAAAGATTAAAATGTCGAACCTTCCATCAATTGGGTACTGAAAATGTTGCACACCTGTTCCACAGGATGCAGCGACTGGTGAAGAGACCCCAGTCTTTGTTATGTTGTATGACATAATCGGACATCGGCTCGAGTAAGGCTGTAAGCTGAAATATATCAGTTCTTGCATCAGAGTAACACTTCTTTTGAAACCACATTCTATCACATATTTTTTTCCAGTCCTTGTCGCGACCATATAATCCTGGCCCAAACCTATAAAACAGAGTATAACTTGCAATTTACATATGTCTCAAAAATTTACTTTCTACGCAGCCTTAATCTATGTGATGGAGACAGCAACCCCCTCCTCCCCTGCCCCTAGTTAGTTCATCAACTGACAAAACACGTCCAAAGATCACAATGACGAGTTGTGTCTTAGCCTTTGACTTCAGAGCAACATTCCTCCCCAAGAATTGCTCAGCTCACATAGGCTTGTCTCATAAAATCAACATCGCAAATGATGAGAGCTGTGTTGAGTTTAAGCTGAGTGCAAATGATTTTATAAGCATTTCTAAGACGGATGACTTAGCCTCCTAAAAGCTCATTTTGACTAGGTAGTCAACAAATTAAGATCTAGGAGTCCCCATAAGTTTCATTTTCCCTTCCAATGTGAGTCGACAAATGGCATGGGATCATTCACTAACCCTGTTTGGTACTCACTAAAAGGCAGTTTTACAGGCCATTCCTTAAGATTTTAGTCAGCTTTGAATGCAGACAGAAGTTCTGCCTTATTTCCAGTTGACATGCGTCCATTTCTTATGTTAGCCAAGGAGCCTGGAAAATATGTTATTTTAAATGAACAAATTTAGGTCATGTCAATTTGTGATCTCCCCAAGCACTGCATTACACTCAACATCCGAAGGCAATGAATCTCATCAAACAAATGCTGAGTATCAACTCCAACTTTCTTCCGTTGTGTTTTGTCCCCTCTTTTTTTTTTTTTTGTACTACTCTCAAGATATTTTCTAGAATGTCCTTTCCTATCTCCCGCATGTTACATATTTTTTTTTTGTTTGTTTGAACATCTATTGAGACATTTGCACCGGTTGATATGTAAACAAGAAGATGCACACTATGCTCCTGTGGTATGGACCAGTCGGTACTTACAACAAATGGGTCTATCATCCCATTGAATGCCTCATATACTTGCTTTGTATCTGCAATATCATTTTAAGTGTTTTTGCAGAGGAAAATTCCTAGTTAAAGGTGTGATGGTTGTAAACAACATGGGTCGTGCTTTCAAAGACACTTACAATTTCAGTAGTGTGTGTTAATGTCATAAAGGGCCGCATTAGGCAACACTCATTCATCGTAATACCGAATATGCCAACTGATGTTTCTGCACCAAGGTTCATACTTTGCTCAAGAATTTGGTGTGTTGACACTTGACTAAATTGGCCAGCACCTCCTTTCACAACCAGAATTTCCCTGGACAAATTGTGTATGTACCTAAGGTACTGTTTCAGGCAGAGCTCTCATTTCTATGAGATATATGGGAAAGTCTTGTGCTTAGTCCACATGGCCTGCTCCTGAAGTGAATGGGATGATAGCTGCATTTGTATCTAGTGGCAGGCGCCAATCACCATCCCAATCAGCCCTGATGAGGCTCAACAATAGGTTTATTAATTGCAGGCACTGGTCCCAAAAGCAGACAGCTTTGACTTCGAGCAACCTTGCTTTTGAAACAACTCAAGCTGAGTCTCTATACGTGTTGACTTTCTTTTCTGCTGAAGAACTTAAGATCTACTTTTATCACCATCCGTGGAATTAACAGCTAATATCAGGGAATCTAATTCAAAGATTTCTTCACTTTGGATCTGATATTGCACACAGTAATCCTCAAATGTGTGCCACAAAGGTGGCCAAAGTGCACTATATTATAGTTTGTACATGTATACACGGCTATTGACGGATTCTACATTGAGAAAATTGTTGACAGTATTTGGGCCGTACACAGCAGATGTCACCAGAAGTTCCTCGAGACCAAAGAACCATCTATGGTTTTTACAATGACACCCAGAAAGTTCAAAACAATGTGAAAACAACACATATAATGCACCAGGTTGCTGAATTCATCTGGCTTTTGCAGCTGGATATCTTGTACTATCTAATAGATAGCTTGGTCTGCTGTGATGACACAGTGCTCCACTCCCTGCTTTTGTCTTTCAGACTTTAAACACTTCAGTGTTGTGTATACAACTCATGCATCTGTCAGGGGTTCACAAATTGGTAAAATTAACCAATGGCGGCAATTTATGACTTTATTGTGCGCATGATAGCATAAAATGCACTCCAGCCAGGCATTTGTGCTTCGTGTCTAATAAGCTGTGCTGGTGCGAGGCCACAGGTAAGGCACAGAAAGTTTCTCTCCCATGCTGGTTCAAACGCTGGAGATTTTTTCCAGCACAATGTCCACAGTTGTGCTATTTTGAAAGGCCAGAAACCATTTTATTCTTCACTTTGCATTGCATTATGCTTGTAGAGTTAATCTGGTGGAGCTCTCGCTCATGCATATTTTGTGCTCGAAACTGTGGGGAATTTACTCCCGTGCCTGTGTTACAGTCATTTTTTTGGCTGTCTCTGATAGATAGCACTGCTAGTTGTAGTTGTTGTTTTACCACTTCTAGACTGCTCTAAAAAAAAGGATTATTCATGGTGCAGATTTACCGCAATGGTTGTGAGAATCCTTCTGAGTCTATCACATGCATTGCAAGCACCGAGCCCATTTGCAACTGTGGTCAATAACTACTATGTGTCATGTTGTCAATACACATGGTCATACCCACATGCTCTGCCTTAAGCATATTACAGACAAGTTTAACAAACTCTTGTCCAATACCTACGACACTGTCATGTAATTCTCCTGTACAATGGACCTTAGTGGTGGAGTAATCATGTTTTCTGTCACACTCTGAAACCAACACCAGTAAGTTCTAAAGGCTATCTGCTAACCCCTTTGCTGCTTCTTGACAAGAACACTGACTTCTTTTACTCCAATCAAATTTGGATACAGGCATAGGTTTCAAATCATTTTAAATGATGCAAGCAGCTTTTGAAGGAAGAACACCTCAAATCCTCTCCGGTTCAGGCTGCACACTCCTGGTCTTCTGAACCAAACAATATTGCATTTTTCCTGTCTCGTTTCTGTGTGTGACTTTTCAACTGTATAAGGGCACACAATGCCTCACCAACAGTAAAAGAGGACCTGTATACAAGGTCACAAGAACATTTGGTAGGCCAGAAAAAGAGACTAGCATCATGATGGTTGATACGACTTCTTTTCGGATGTTCCATTTTGTATGTATCAGTACCTTCAATGATTTGTTTTTGTACTATTGCATGATATTGGTGACCAAACACTGACGGATTCGTTAAAAATGCGCCTATTAATCTCAACACAAAGCTATTGCAATGCTATACAATGCTCATTAACAGATATACTTGTCTCTGACCTGAGGTCTGATAACTCATTTGGAGTTGGTGTGCGATCCTTTCTAAATAAATGTCTTATGATAAGCACCTTTTATATAAAGGATTAACAGCAACATCTTCAACCGGGAAATGACTCAGCAGAGCAGTATCATATGTACCTTTAGCACCATTGTGAAGGCCTGATTCAAACTCATGCTTTCAGACTAAATTTAGCGCCAATCACCTTTTTTTTTTTTTTTTGACAAATAATGCACGTCTTTCCATGAGGAAGAAGGTGTTGCACTTCTGGTAAGGGGGCTTTCTTCAGTGGTATCAGTTGTTGGTACATTTCCATTTTTGCATTTACATTTTCATTTTGGCATTTACTTTCTCTGAGGAGTATTATTCTACATGAACTGTGTCACTTTTGGGAGAATGAATAGAGTGTGCCCAGATTCCCTTGTAAGCAGTCATACAAAGCACCTCCTTGACTACTTACTATTTGAACTACCGGATTGATACTGCCAGGCGTCAAGGAAATAAGTTAGCTCTCCTTTGGATATACAATACACTTTGAAAAATCAGTATGCTGCTTTAGCCATTTTGGTGCTACAGTTACTGGACTGTTTCTTGAATGGTTTGTATGTAACAACTAAACACTGCATGTAAGTGCAATGTTCAAAACCATACTACATTATGCACCACAAAGATACCAATACAACAATGACTGGCTACAATACACATCATGACTCTAATCCATCCAGCTTGCTGATCCAAGAAGACATGAAGACGAGACAAAAACTGACTCTTTCACACTGGATTCGACTTGACTTGGTATTAATAAACTATCATAAACAAAACAAAACAAACAAAAAAAAACAAGGCTTACTGAAGACACAAAACAGGCAGTAACGGATGTGCAGGATTGCAGTAACAGAAAAAAATAAATATAATAACCAAAATAGCAACCTTCTGTGATACCATAAACATCATTGCTGATTGTGCAGCACTTGCACAAGCTGTAAGTGTAGTAACCAATACAAATTTACAGTATAAAGACTCCAAAGATAATATCCGCATAATACGCTATCCACACTGTTAAAAATCTGTTTTATTCATCAGAAAGTATAACAAAAGTTTACACAATGTGCAAGTCGTCCTTGAAAGAGTCACAATATACTGACATGCGCATGAGAACGTAGGTTTTGCTATTCAGATACCATTTTGAAGGCATTTGGCATCTAAAATGCCGACAGTTGTGTTTATATGCTACATTAACATGCTGGCACTGAGTTTCTACAAATCAGCGAATAAAACAAAAAGGATAGGTGGATATGTCATTTTCTTTCATCCGTGTTTAGCCTTATACACATTTACATAGAACCACTATATAGACAGGTGAAGCAATGTGGCTGTTTTACGCGTGTACTGACCCTTTGTATTAATTTAAATATGATAACCATTAAAGCTTCGACACGTCTCATTCCTTTGCGATTTCTGTCATAGTAGCTGCATTGTTGTTGTTTATTCGGACGACATTATCAAGTGAAAAAACTTTTACACAAGACTCGAAATGCTACAATATGCTAATCATATTGTGATCATAATTTATAATTATGCATGCACGCATTAAGGATAAACTCAGGGTAATTCGGGGAAAAAATCCGATTTTGACTTATTCATATATCAACTGTAATTTGTAATGCTTCATTTTAGCCATCCATAATTCATCAGTCGTAATTCCAAAAGGTGAATTTTGCACTTTTCCCATCCATGTCTGCGTGTTGTGGTCAGGCTTCGCAGTTTGACCTGTCATGCCAGTAAGCCCCATCCCCAGAAATCGGCACTTGCAGTGTTTTTTTTACTGTAACCTTCCGCATTCATCTACCGTAATTCCCCGTAGTTAATGCACACATTTAGCGCCAAATTTATTTTCAAAATGTTATAATGCCCATTTTTACTGGCACAGAGGTCTAGAGCATTTTGTCAGCCTCATTTTCACCGGTTTCGAATCGTCATATTTTGCAGTGAGCAGTTGGGCGATAATGATGCGTTCAATTAAGCAAGTCCCACAAAACACTGAAGACTACCATATTTGGTCACAAAATACATATGAATACATACTTTCCTCATACTCTTTTTGAACAAACCATAGCTCATAAACAACTTTACTACAATTGTTTCTTTGTGTTAAAACTTCAACAACAGGCTGAGCCGCCCTTTTTGCACACCAGGTGACGATACCATATACCTTGTAACTGAAACATCGAAACTTACAAAAAAATTACGCAAACTTTCTGTTTGGCGGGTGACAACTTTTTTTATGAGTAGAATTGATTGATTTACAGCAGTCAGTTATATGAATGAAAGTGATTGCGTGGGAGATGCGTGTTGTGTGACTGTGAAAGTACCAATGACAATTTCCACTCGCTAAGCACTGTTCTGTTTCCCGGGCGTTTCCATTGTACACGTTTCTTGTAACAGTTGGTATTTTGGGGGGAAACATTAATTATTTTATTTACATAAATTGACCGAAAGTTCAAATGCCTGGTTTTGAGGCTGATGTATGGTCGGTGTTTTGCATATGCTTGGCCTTTGTTCTGATGTATTTTTTACCTGCGTGTTATATACAGACACAGGAATTTTCCAACTTTTGACTGACCAAATTATTGCCTGCACGTTATACAAATTTTTCTCAGGCTTCAATATGTTCAGATCAATGTAAACCAAACTGACAGATTTCCGATACTGGCCTCCATATATTTTGTTCTCCTTTGCCGGCCAGGGGTTTTCCTGCAAGGAAGTTGTCAATCATCCTAATGAGCCAGCCATATAAGGCGTAACAAATCAGTGGTCCAGTTATGAAACCACACTTGCGACAGCACATGCTGAGTCTGATACAGAACTCGGAATTTTCGGAACAAAAACGTCATTGATTGCGTTCTTTTCAAGTATGATTAATCAACGATCTCATAACAGTCAACAAACAAACAAAGCTTATAGATTATAAAGTTGTCGAACTGGAAGAACCCCAAAAATACCAAAGTTATCTGTAGCCCTTGCTGGGGGAGCTTTTATGAAGACGAAAGCACTTTTGCCAAAGTGGCTACCGATCTATGTAGGGCATGTGCTATCTCTATCGTTGGTCCTAGCTGGCGTAGCAGGCAGCCAGCACCCCATTCCTTTGGCCAATGATCACATTGCTGCCATCAATGGTGAGGCCAATCTGACGGCCTTTTGTTGACCTCCAAGGGTACCAACTTTGGAATGTTTGCTGATACAGCATTTCAAGGCAATGTGACCTTCCAATTCTCATTTCCACCAAAGAAATTTCATGTAGGAGTATGAAAACATAATCTGCAATTATGATTAACGGTTGGGCCACTTTTCTTTGTTGTTCAAATTTCATATTCATATGCATGCATGACTATGGCAAAGTCTGATGTAATGTAGTAATATAAAATGTCACAAGTTGTACAAATTGTCTTTTTTCTTTCTTAATGGACGTAGGGGATACATACAAAATAACCCTCATAGCTAATTTGTCTTAAGCAAATCGGACTTTTTGTTTGCCTGCCTGCGTGCCTGATTACCCGCGTGTTTTGTGCTTGTGTGATCAGGCGAGCAGGCAGGCTAATAAGTTGGGGCGGGGGGGGGGGGGTTAGTTTGACAGATTAACAACTCTGGTAATATTATCTGTAACCTTATAAGTGCAAAAAAACTTCATATTTTGGAACGGCTGTCTCACCATATGCATATCCACATTTTGTATTTAGGCCGTGAGTCTGTCACTAAAATGGCCATTTTGTCTACGATTGTTGAGGGGTACACAGGCGTCATACTGTCTAAGCAAACACCTCAACCATATATGGTAAAGGCGGTCCAGCAGTTCCTAAACCATGATTTAAAATCACCGGCTGGCCGCCCTGGTAATAATCATGAAAAAATGACAGACCAAACTGTAATCCATGCATTCAACTATAAGAGTTCGGGACCCCGAAGGGCTGCTTCAAAGTATGATAGTGGAATAACATAAAATTTAAAGGATACATGTGTTAACAAAATGAACTTTAAACTATTCCAATTGCAACAAAGGCATTTCAATATTGCAGCAAGTGCCAAAAGGGGTATCAGAACTTTGTTTAGTTCATGTGATACAAAAGTGACATGTAAGAAGGGTTTTTGTCTTATATGCGCATATAACATGAAAGAGTCTCCTTTGTATGTTCAAATTGGTATCATAAAGGTCTTTACAACATTTCATTTGTTTTAAGGCAGGATACCCTTACGAACCAAGAACAGGAGGGCTGTGTAAACAGCTCATGCTCAGCTGACCCGGAGATTTATCACCCTTGTGGCTCTGTGGACTTGCGATAGGATCAAGGTAACCCATGTACTGGGTAAGTCTGTCCTTAATGGGAGAAGACGGACATGTGTGGCATCCAATTCAAAGTTCAAGTAGTTTTCGAGTTATGGTGGTGAGCAAGATTTGTGTATGTATCACTGTGATCCCAGGAATGCGGTCTAGTCACTGATGTATTGTCTAAGCATGACCTTCCTAGGAAACATTAACGTGTGCAACATCAAGGGCCTTACTCAAATTAGATCTCATATTTACCAAGTGTGCAATAAATTTCACGTCAGTTGTTCTGTCTTCTTAGGAATGAGAATTTCACTCAGTTGTTCTGTCTTCTTGGGAATGAGGTCAAGGTCCAAAAAGTACTGAAGCATGAGCATTTGCACAAAGTGGTAGACACCTATGAAAGTTGCATCCATACCAACTTTGACACAAATCTGGCCAACAAGAAATTTCCATGTTAAACTTCCCTATTGACACTTTTAAAAAAGACCCCCCCCCCGCCAAAAAAAAAGCACGAAAGGTCCAAAACGCGCTGAAGCGTAGCCATTTCAACTTACTAGAAACGCACCTAGGGTACATTGCCAGCAAATTTGAAGCCAATCTGACATACAGTTTCTTTACAGAGAGAGAAAATGTGAATTAACATTGAAATGCCCTTTGACTTACATAGTAATCATTACAAAATATGCATTGGCCAATAAGTGTCCCAATTGGGGGAAAAATCGTTAAGAATCAGACATCCACAGTGGTGTCACATTGTGAACAATTTCGTTGAACCCTTTTACTAAGAACATATCAACAAAGTTTCACTTTAATTTGAGCGACGGTCCTAGAAAAATTGGCCAAAATAGTGAAAAAGCGCAAAAGTCATAAAAATAGAATTGCAGCACTACTTAGTGAATAAATTAAGAGTTAAAAGTCTCTAGGTGTGTCCATGTGTAATATCAAAGGAATCGAGCGAGCAGTTTTGGAAAAGACGATTTTTGAAGATTTGCCTCCCAAATAGAACCACATTAGACATTGTCATTACCATGTCCAAACCACAGTCCTAATGAAAGAAACCCAAGTCAATTCCGACCAAAGGCAATGCTCCTTGGTATGTACAGCTGAAACACATAAACTTATAGATGATCTTTACCCAAAAGAGTCCAAGCATACGTGCGTAGGTACATATCGTACAAAAGGTATATCTAGTTCTAACATGACAAGAATGAAAAAAAAGTTTAAAATTATGGGCCTATTTCAGTAAATTGGCTTCAACAGGTGCATCATCCATGTGCATCTAGGACCGTACAATGCATGAAAAAGGATCAAAATCTGCAACACATCAGGTAATGTGCAAACACAGGTTCCAAATATGTTAAAAATATCAGTAAAATTCAGCATGTAAAAGGTACTACTTGCAGCTACCGTGTCAACCATAATCATCATCCATACAAGTGCACAAAGTGACACTAACACCAACATTAATCCATCCAAAAAGCTCCCTGGGCCTAAGATGACCATCAAAAAGAACCCAAGCAACATGATTATAAAATGCGATGTGTTTTAGACCGAAAGCTAAAGGCATGATGTTATTTTAAAAGGAGATAAACTAAGAGTATTTCAAATAGAAAGGTTTTTAAATGTGCAAACATGGTAGTGAAAATTCAATACAGTGTCAAAATTTGCAGGTACACTGGTTCAAATGTCAAATATCAGCCAGAAACAAGCAGCATCAGGCCTCAGAATGCAAAACAGTAGTCAACAATTAAGAATCGCAGTCAAATTGCTTTACAACAGCCAAAAATTGTAAGCAGGGTAGTCACATTTCAACTATGGTTTTTAAGAAGCATTTTTGAAAGGAAATTTAAATGTTCAAGAAAGCATAAAATCCCACGAGTCATCTAATTAGTCATTTATTTAGGTAATATTTTAGAATTCAAAAATGTAGTTTGCCATTGTAAGTCATATGCAAGTTCAAAAGGTAAAAATGAAAAACAGTGCTTATTGTAAAATTCCACCACATTTACCAAAGAAAGAGTTGGGTTTCATGAGAGAGAGAGAGAGAGAGAGAGAGTGAGAGAGAGAGAAAGAGAGAGAGAGAGAGAGAGAGAGAGAGAGAGAGAGAGAGAGAGAGAGAGAGAGAGAGAGAGAGAGAGAGAGAGAGAGAGAGAGAGAAATCATGTTGAGATTCCTGACGGTAACTGTCAGCACAGCTGTCTTCCATGTAACAGTTTTAAACTTTTTCATTCACAATCAGACATAAATCAACTTGTCAGTTAGCTGATTTAGATGCTTATTATTTATACGAGAGAGAGAGAGAGAGAGAGAGAGAGAGAGAGAGAGAGAGAGAGAGAGAGAGAGAGAGAGAGAGATAGAGAGAGAGAGAACGAAAGTCAAATATGTATGAATTTACCCATTTATTGAAAGTAACCATGTATCAGCGGTGCATCAAACACTTTCAGCCATCCTGACATGATTTTCACAATAACAAACTATGTTCGGCAAACAATTTTAAAAACAACATCAGTCCCACTACACTTTTAACACATACTGTACAGCAATATGTGCAGAAAATGCCTGAATGTTAAAATTGTTAGCATAATACATAATAGTGCCACGAAAAGAGAAGCAGAAAACTGTTTTTAATTAAAGTGAAGATACCATACCAACTACCAGCTCAAACTTTTTAGATCCCGTATTATTTTCGAAATAGCAAGACGTGCTAGTATTCATCTTCGGATAGACCCATGACCAACCATGATGAAATCCAAATTAATGTCAATATCTTCTACCTGACCTTGAACAGGCTACCAACCATTGGCAGTGGGTTAAACCAGTTTTACGGGATCCCAATACTGCTCCTTTGGAAAATACCCACTTTCATTTCAAGTAAGCCTAAAGCGAATTTGACCCGGAATTTAAATGTACAGTTATAGAAGCTATTCACATTACTATTGTTCAGGGACAACATCCATACAATGACATGACAATTCAGAAAATTTTCATTAAAAAAATTAAAAATCATTCAAGAATGACCATTTGAACAAAGCTGGTAGAGACGTAATCAAAGTACATTGGCAAAAACTTTGAAATCAATCGAGGTGACGGATTGGGAAAAGAAGTAGAAAATGTGAACACGCATTAGAATGCCCTTTTAGTTACATAGTCATCAATGGGAAAGTTGCATTAACCGGTAAGTGGCCGACTTAAAAAAAAAAAAAAATTAAATAAATAAATAAATAAATAAAAATCAGGAATCCACAGCAGTGCAACGTAAAGAACAACTTTGTTCGCACCTTCTACAAGGAAAATATCCATCAAGTTTCAGCTAAATCTGAATGATTTCTCTGGAGCAGAAGCCAAAAATAGCGAAAACACACACAACTAAATCATAGATAATTAGAAAACACTTGCAGGGCTACATGTTGAAAAATAAAGAACTAGGAGTCCCTAGGTGTGCTCCCTGGTCATATGAAAGCATTGGGTTGGCTGTTTCAGAGAAGTTGATATTTTGACGCCCAAAAACAGCCAAACAAAAAAAAAAAAATCATAAATATTCAAAAATAAATGGAGCATGACAATTCGAACAATTTTAGCAGAGACCCACCCAAGATACATCGACACCAGCTTTGAAATGAATCTGACGGTTTTGGAGAAGAAGTGGAAAATGTGAATGGTGGATGGATGGCAGGCGGAAGTATGGACGGGGGACCTTCACAAAACCTCAGCTTACTGACAAGTCAGATGAGGTAAAAACGCGTGACCCAACAATAGAAAAAAGTGAACACATGGGAAGTAAATCATTTAAATCATCAGTCGATCTATTCATTTAGTATAGAAAAACATGATCCATATTCATAAATTGCAAACCCAACAAGGACGCAAAAAGATTCCAGACTTGCCGAGGCATCAACATTTATCTTCCAATACCAATAAAAAAAAAACAAAATTCACACCTGACTTGAGACAGGCAGTCACCCTTGAATAGCAACTGGTGGTTTTAAACCGGTCCTCACAACCTAAGAAGTATTCATCATTAACTGCAGATGCTACATCTTTTCCAAAATGTTGGGACTAGATAGCTTATTGCCTTGACATTAGATTTAAGATTAAGCCAACAGGTGTCCTAGCATAGGCTTAACATTGTGACAATTTGTGCCACACCAGCAATAAAAGCATTTTGTCTCAGTTTTATAACAACCAAAGTGTTAGATTCTGACGATGTTATGGCAATGTAAAACGGTTGGCCGATACATTTAATATGCGTTTTGTTGCTTCTTTTCCCTTTTCAATTTTCTACATATCAAATTTGAATGTGCTATAAATATTATGACAAATCTGTCAATGTTTGTTTTTGGATATTCTTCAGCACTGTCAAAATATATGTGCTTTCTATTCTATATATTTCGTATGCTTGAGTTATCTATGTCCTTTTCAAATGTTCATCATATTCATTGTCAAGGCTATTATTTACATTGTTACATAATTGCTTAATTTTAAATTGCAGTAGATTCATTTTTATATTGTCAATTATTTGAAACTGTCCAAATGCAATTGCCATTAAAAAGTTTATAGCAATTTCTTGATAAATTTATGTGGCATGTGCAAATTAGCAAGTCTGCTATCAATTCATACATGAAGCCATGCAAATGGAAAAAGGTGCCACGGGGTTTTGCCGTAACACTATCATTTTTGGGCAAAATGTTCGGGTTGATTTCGATTTAAAACGTCTGAGCAACCTTCTAGGAGCACAATTGATCTTTTATATTAATTAACATATTTTTCCGTCTTTTGTGAAGTGAATTGACTTAGATTGTAGTCATTGCTCTGTGGTAACAGAATATTTGCTAGCTTGTACCTCAATATATATATGTTGTTTATGAATTGCTGTCTGTCAATTGTATTCAGAAGTGGGCTGCACATGGGCAGCAATGGGATTGTCGTCAGTGTCATGAGGTCAAGTAATATAGACGAATCATGGCTGTGTTTTTCCAAACATGTGGTAAGTATAAGGAATATATCCGACAACAGAACTGAAGCACATGTTATAAGTATTACCAGGAGTATATTATGTCTTCTGTTCTCACAACTTACCCTTCCCGCTACAGAACGAGATATTTGGAACACAGTGCAATGCCCTATGACAATAAAAAGAGTCAGAATATTATATATGATCAGATAAAATGTTCGCACCAACGTCCATTGGTAACCTGAAGTTGTCAATACGATGGAGACACAAAATACAGATCGATGTTCTTGTGGTAAAATGACGAAATATAAATTTGGTACTAACCAAATACTTAGCGCTAAAATGAGAATGTATCCAATAAAAATGCTGTACACAAAGTGTCTATCAGCCAAGGAAATTTTAAATGGAAAAACGCTCCCAAAAAGTCTGAGTAAAGTCATAATGAACATTATAAAGATACAGCAGGCGTGTGAAACAAAGGTAATCACACAGCAAATTGAACAAATTAGGCTTTCCAACCATGGGGCATATGACAAAACCGTGTAACGGCCGTAGACATTATCCCTTATACCAATCACTAGAAGATGCACCCCCACAAGCATGTCTGAAAACGACTGTGCAATTACCATTATACAAGACGCACTCTTTTTCTCTTTACTTAATTTGGGAAGTAGGGCTCTTAAATTTGAAACAAAAACAAGAACAACTTCTGCCCACACCAGAACACGATGACCAGGAGTAACTAGAAGGCCTGAGCAGGAATATGAACCGTTGTATTCCGGATAGCAATTATTTAAGTAAGGAACATTACAACATATTTTGTAATTATCAGTGAAAAGCATATTAATATTTTGGAGGAAAACATAACTGTTGTCATCAATGTCAACGATGTTGTTTTGTGTTACCCAAAGTATTTGGATGTAAGGTATTCCCCAGTATGCCATTGATTTTATTTTCTTCAATTTATTCCCTGAAATGTCCAACTCTCGTAAGCTATCAGTCCCAGTAAATGTGGAGGCCACAATAGAGTGGAGATACAGTCTGCTTAAATTAAGAGATAGGACTTTTCGCATCCCAAAGAAACTACGTGAAGCAATTGCTTGAATTGGATTTCCAGCTAAAGCCACCTTAAACAAATTTTGTAGACCACCAAAAGCATAGCTTTCGATGTGACTAATATAATTTCGCATCAATGACAGATAAATAAGCGTCGATGCACACTTGAAACTATGGAACTTAATTATGTTCAATTTATTAGATGACATATCTAAAACATATAAGTGGTGCCATATTGTGTTCATGCCAGGTATTAAACGTTTAATGGTGTTTTTGTTGAGAATAAGTGCCTTAGCATATTGCACATTCTTTGGAAAAACATATAATCCCTTATTGACGCAGTTTACAGTATAACCATGGCAGTGACACTGAGAAAGACATCCCATATGTGCAAATCCCACACAGATTTCTTCATCATCTCCATAAAGACACTGAATGATACCATCACATATTTCGGAGACATGAATACAAATATCTGATTTGCTACATTTGAAGTTATAATTACACTTTTTGAACACACATGCAGTTTCGTCATCTCCCAAACTGCAATCCCATTGTCTATTACAAATGAGGCGAAGGGGTACACAGTAGGAGTTTGGACATTTAAACATACGGGAACATGTCATTCTTCCACATCCAGTGAGATGTTCGCCTTCTGGACAAGGTATAAGAACACCATTTCTACCAATATTGTAAATACATCGCGAAAACCTCGAGAAACAGGAACTTTTAGGTTTGCATCGTAGCATATTGGGCATCTGGCACAATAATGTATTTGTATTGTTGTTGTAAAATTCCCAAACGGTATGCGTCCAGTTTCTTGAAACAGGTTTATTTCCAAACGCTGTAGAGATTTGCATGTTTCGAGCCAAACATGAAATTTCATCACTTTCATCAATACAGTCAAATATACTATTGCAAAGTTTTGACAGAGGCACACAACCACCTGCGTTACACTGGAAATAAGACAAGCCACAGAAGCATGATGGCTTAATACATTCCACAAAGCAGACACGTAGAACTGGTTCATAACCATCCGTGAATACACATATTCCTTTGCATATTAGCTCATCTGATGCGCTTTTGCAGTCTACAGTACCATCACAAACATTATGTGCAACAATACATTCGAAACTGTCACAGAGGAATTGTCCACTTGTGCACTTTTTTTCTATGTCATGTGGTCGTGTTTGACACACACTTCCCAATTTCGATTCCTTGGATGCATTGTATGATAAATCGTCAATACTAATGTGAGTATCATTATGAAATTCCATGTACGGCATCGAAAATATATCAGTTGATGTGCAGCAGGTTACCTCAACTGTTTTCTCATAAGGCATAACCAGGGACTTGAAAGTAGAAACAACTGGTTTACTACCTACTGACAACCAGAAGTACTTTCCTCTATCTGTCAAATGTAGAATATCCATAAATATAACAAAAGCAAATACCTTACCCTCTCTATATTTCATTGCATATTTTCTGTACTTGTCCCATCCATGCCCAACGTTATCTCCTTGATAATGTGCGGAAATTATTTGGATAAGCAGTTTTGACTGTTGAGCATCAGATTGTTCTAGTTTCAATATATGAGCAGATAAATCTGCACAGCTAGTTTGGGCATCGACAAAAGAATATGAAGAGTTCTCATACACAAAAGGGTGCAAACATGTTCCATTAAACAAAATCCACAGTGTAGAGCACTCTGTTGTCAATTGTTTCTCAAAACGTGGTACAAAGGCAGGATTTAATGTTTTACATATGTATGAGGCAAAAGGAAATGGTTCCTGACATGAAATATAATACCAGTATGTTCTATGAAACGATGCAACAAATGCTACTGCTGTGCATTTGTGTGTTACATTCCATATATTGGCCCGTATCACTTCTTTGAACTTGAATATGTGCAGATCATTGTATTTTGTGTCAATTATTGTTTTGGAAATAAAATAAAACCTCTTTTGCATGAAGGCCCATTCCGAGATGGTTACAGGAGCCCCAGTGATCCATGTTGGACGTGTGTTCTAAACAATTTGAAAAGAATGAAATTAAATCCGAATCCTGGCTTGAACTCAAACTTACTATCAAAAATTATCCTAACAGATTTAAATTTGAATCTACTGAGGCGAAACAATAAATGGGTTCATGCGAAAAACATTTGAGACATTGCAGCTGTTCAGGATTTAGAAACGAAACGTGAAATAAGTAGAGCACTAAAGTTTTATTTTATCTTTATTTGTTTCTTTGTTTGTTTGCTTGCTTGTTTGTTTGCGTGCTTGCTTGCTTGCCTGCGTGTTTGTTTTTTTGTTTGTTTGTTGGTTTTGTTTGTTTGTTTATTTATTTATTTATTTATTTATTTATTTATTTATTTATTTATTTATTTATTTATTTAATTAATTATTTATGAGCTTATAGTACGTATTCATACACAATTAAAGTACTGAGGTAGATATACATTAATATAATTCTTAAATGACCTAAGTAAGCTACAGCCAAATGCAAAGTTTAGTAGACCTTCAACATGAAAAAACAAAAAATCGATCAAAGGCACATGATATGGGATGCACCTGTCACTATGTCAAGTATCAACTTCAGCATATTACAAACGGTAAAAAACTGTACGTCATGGCTACTTAATGTAGTATGACATGCAACAACAACAAAGACAAAATAAGTAAATGAACTATATATTGTCCATTATCATGAATATTCAAATCTGTCCAAACCGTTTTTGAATATTAGTTTCTATAATCAAATGCTACCGATTAGTTTGCAGGCCTACAGATTGGTGTACATCAGAAGTTTAATATTAATCTGATTCAATGAAACACAACGAAAGCCACATATGCATGATCAATGCAACATCGGTATCAGTACAGTATGTATTTACATTAGGGAACAAGGGAAAAAATCATTAAGATACCCCAAGGCCTCCACAACCCCACAAAGATAGTGGCTGCATATTCAATATTAAGGTAACATTCGTAATATAATACCTTGCCCCTTATATCACATATGTACCAGCAATCGGCCATCTATAAAATATATGGACATAGGTATTTTCTTGAGCGCCTGTGAAGAATGATTCAGGATTTACAACTTTCATTATTTGAAGAAGGAGAAGGAAGTGCGTCATCAGGAGATAGATGATAATATTATTATTATATTATATATCATTGTATTCAGGTGAGGACTACGGTTGGCCACTCGGCCATTGCTGGAACATCAACCTAAAGCACTTCTGCCCACTTGGACCACACTTTGCACACTCTATGGAAAAAAGTAGAAACATGATGATTGTGTACAGCCATCCCCATCTGTCATTGGCATTCTCTCCATAGATAACACTCTTGAAAACAGCTTAACCTTTGTGCAAGCAACATTTCTACCATGTAACAGAACAATCAGAGCTATGATTGTGAAGAGAAATTTAAAAATAGATTTACGAGAAAGAGCCAAAAATAGACTTGACATATTAAAAATTTCATATGAAATAGAAAATAAAGCTCGGCACCACCTGTGGAATTCGTGAGGGTCTCTGGAACCCCAGACGGACCACTTTTTAATTCCACACCAAGCGTTTTGGCTGCTTGGAAGAAATATTTTAACATTTGGGCAAAAGGTAACCCCCCCCCCAAAAAAAAAAAACAAAAAAAAAAAGCAAAAAAAAAAAAAAAAAAAACAAAAAAACAAAAAAACAAAAAAAAAAAAACAACAAAAAAAAGAAACAAAACAAAACAAATACCCCCCCCCCCCAAAAAAAAATAAGAAGAAAAAAGGAAAAAAACGAAAAAAAAAAAAAACAATGGCGCATAAGTAATTTTAGAGATGTCTTAGTAGGAGCAACAAAAATTACGTCCATATCAGGTCTGAATTAAATCCAGCTGCCGGATTTTGGCAAGTCAACTGAGGTATAAATCTGTTCAACTCAAGGTAAAATTTAGCAGATACTGACTTGAAAATTGAGGAAGGAAAACTGAGGATGTTTCTGAGCTGGAAGTAGTGCTGGTGTTGAGCAGACACACTATATCAAGGTATGCCTGCCACCTTAGGGATAGTCACAGGGTGTTTTCTTTGTCTTTAACTTCACTCTCCTTGTTGGGCTAGAATTAATTAGTGCTGGTGGTGCGTCGGAACTATTATAAAGTACAAACATGCCAGAAATCATCCGAGGTCATGTGGTGTATGGGAAATATTCAATTTGTATATGAACAATAAAGACTTATGAAAAATCAGGCAATGTCCGTATTTTGTACAATTTTAAATGGACTATGTGAAACCAACATCAGCCTTCTACCACTGTACATATTACCATTTGTACTTCTAAAATGAATCCTGTCTCCGATTCAATGCCAACCAGTGCAAGATACTGTAACTCTCTGGGTCGACCCAACACATGCATTCCCATTCTATCATATACAATCCTTTTTATCCCCTTCAGATGGTGAAGTTTTTTTTTGTGTGTGTGTGTATGTGTGTGTGTGTGTGTGTGTGTGTGTGTGTGTGTGTGTGTGTGTGTGTGTGTGTGTGTGTGTGTGTGTGTGTGTGTGTGTGCAGGGAACACTAATAATTATTATCTGAAAAATGGAATTTAGAGACTTTTTTCCAAGAAAAAAGTACTCATTGTGAAAGTTTGATATATTACACATAGTGTTTGACTTTCGTGGATATAAATCCATAGGAGCAGTTCTCTGAAATATTGAGCGTGACGGTCATGCTACACACAGCAGAAGCTTAATTGTCTCTGTTGAACTAAAATATGGCGGATAAAAGGAGGTATAGAATAAGGCAGATGTATAGCTCCTGGACTTTAGAACATAATGATAAATGTATACTCAATGTATTCATGAGGGCATGATAAAGAGACAGGACTAGTGTTTCAAGCTGTGAAATAAGCGGGGGGGTATATTTATTTTCAACAAGGACTGTGGTTGGGGCTTGTTTGTAACTTTTCAGGATGAACACAAAAAGCAGAGTCTAGGAATGAATTGTAAATTGTTCATTTTTAAGGTGAGAGAGAGAGAGAGAGAGAGAGGGGGGGACAGACAGACAGACATACAGACAGACAGAAAGGGAGAGAAAGAGAAAGATAATTGGGTTTTCTGACAGATTCTGCGTAAAACATAGTGAAAATCTGTGACAAATGGAACAACAGAAAATTGCGCATTAGCTTGTAAAGGGCGATGTCTGAACCAGTAACGAGAGTGAGCAAGTTTTTTGAGGAACAATTAGGCTGTTTTGAATTCTATGTATTAACTTTTTAATGTGAATCCATCTTATATAATCAAGCTAAGTGATTAACAGTTGTATGACA
Organism: Hermodice carunculata; assembly: GCA_964020975.1. Lineage (NCBI taxonomy): Eukaryota > Metazoa > Annelida > Polychaeta > Eunicida > Amphinomidae > Hermodice > Hermodice carunculata. The sequence goes on from OZ026628.1 coordinate 6,143,510, forward strand.
AGATTTTTTCACTCTGGCATTTAGAGACGCTCAGAGTTAGAGTGGGGATTCACAACCCCCTTAGAAACTTAAGGTCTATGGACACAAGACTTGGTAAATTTATGCACTCACGTCCCTATCACTATATATATATATATATATATATATATATATATATATATATATATATATATATATATATATATATATATATATATATATATATATGTATATTGCAGACACATTATTTACACATGTAACATGCTTTGTGCGATAGTAATAATCAAATTATACGCTGTTAATCGCAAGGTAATATTGTGTGTTACAAAAAGACCAAACTTGCAGCTCTTTGCTCAGTGGATTTGAAGCTTCATTCCACGTTTCAAATTTATGCCTCTGTATTACAAATTGTTAGGTTGACCATATGCTTCGTTGAATTAGTAAGTCATATATTTTTGTCATAAAGGCTTAAAATCGGGTTTAAATGAAGTGTTTTGAGGCAGCTAGTTCAATGAATGTTACCATGTTGATGAGCTGGTAGTAGAAATATAAGTTGTGTTAAATCATGTTGGCTGAAACCAAGTTTATGTCTGCGTTAGAAATCCCCTTTGCAGATGAACTTTATTGGATCCATATCAAAGTTAAAGTGTAACGTTAAACGAGAACGTAATAAGATCACGTATCTGATCCACATCATTATATATATATATATATATATATATATATATATATATATATATATATATATATATATATATATATATATATATATATATATATAATGGCTACCACATATTACTATAGGTTTACAGCGGTGATAAAAGGGTAATTTGAAGGGATACAAATTCGTTCCATGACGAACCACTTCAAATATATACGATTTACATGCAGTAGCACTAACAATCGCTGTTGTATATTAATTTGTAATTCAGTTTTCATGACCAGGGTTTTCTCTTGCGCTTGGTAAGAATAATACAGATATTATCTTAGTTCATAATATAGGAAATATGATTACTTTGTAAGAATGAATTATTAGGAATGTGTGACTTGATTCATGTATACTGAAAGATTTGTGACGCGAAATCATTAGAATATAATAACTTCGTTCATGAAGTTCCAATACTTAAAAAGTTTCCCGATGTTCAACTTTTAATATCATTGGATTTTTTTTTCAGATAATACAAATGCTCACTAACTATAATTTTTCATTTCAAATGATACCGTATAGTTGAAAGGACAACTCAAGCTATATCAGGCTAATTTTGTTTTGAAATAGACACATATTTTTTACCATGTATTCGTTTTTTCAATAACGAAGGTTAATAAGCAGGGACATTCCTCTTGTATATTTACAGTTGTTCACAGACAAATTAAGAAGCATAATAATGCAAACATTATGTTGCGTACATTTCAGGGCACATATGTGTAGTCAGAGATTTAATACAGCCTCAATTATTTATAATTTATGTGTTTGGTAAGCATTTAATTTTAACGAACCTACCTTGAATACGAGTCAAGTGTATATGTCAGTGCAAATCACCATGGATGTACGTGTTAGGAATTTCCGAATATTTACATATCCAGCCTCACACACATGATCTCAGGGACTTTCAACTCGGTCACTCCCCACCCACCCCCCAAAAAGTCGCCACGTTTTTGGCATAATTTAAACGTCCATTCACTTTTATCATAAAACACATATATATGTCCACATTTGAACCTTTCATATGAACAAATGTACGAGGCTCCATGGAATAAAAAAAATTCTTATCATTGGCTGAAATTTGTTTTATTTTGAATTTTTGTTTTCGTTTGTAAACATTGGTAAATTTAGCGGTGCCAGCTGCTAGTACTAGACTATTTTTATTCCAAAAATACTGAAACTGAGGTACAAAAGTAAAGCAAATTTACATAATAACTGAAATGATAGGACTACAAAATGTTTGCATGCAGGTAGTTTTGACGAATTTGACACAATGTACATATAGACTGCTGATTTAACTTACACCAGAAGCTTGAACTTGCCCTATTGTATAGCGTAGTTACTAAACGTGTCGGTATGGAAAACCTTCTGACACCCTGTTGTTGAAGAACGTTCCTTGCTCTTTGAAGCCTGAAATCCGCACCAGTGTGTATAAACTGCAGACGCTTGGCTTTATTACAGATTCAGTCCCAAATAAAAACTCGTGTCCAGAAAAGGACATAAACCATGTTGCAAAATAAGGACCCCTGTAATCATGGTTGAAGCTACAGTCTAAAAGTACTAACTTATAAGTGCTGCATAATGAGTGTATTTTGCCATTCTGATTTAAATTAAAATCGGCTTCTGGGATGTGCTGTTGCCGCCTTAAAAGATACAAGTAATATTCAATAAGATATTTTTAATTTTTGTGGAGCCAATTTGGGCAAATAAGTATTCCCATTTTTGTCTTTCATCAGTATACCGACGACAAAACTGTTAAGTAGTTTCGAATGATTGTAGGAGTCATGTTCACAGAGTAATAATGGTTCAAGCATATAGACAAGGTACCAATGCGGCCACAATTTTTTAAGTTAAAGAATACACCCCCCCCCCCCAAGGTGAAAATACCAGCAATGCAATACAACACAACTTGACTACTCAATCATAGTATAACTATGAAGGAATCTAATACACCACTGACTTGAAACGGGAACGAATTAACTGAAGTTTGCTGCTTTTGAAACCAGCTGTCTTTACTTTGCTACCAAACCGAACTTTTGCAACAGATCATAATACAGACACAATATCAGCAACAAGTAATAGACAGCCATAGTCATTTCAACATGCTTGTCGCACTCATATGGGCTTGTGGGGTAAATGTTTATATATATATATATATATATATATATATATATATATATATATATATATATATATATATATATATATATATATATATATATTAACTAGGCAAAATTAATAACCCTCCACTAAAAGCAATTCTTATATAAAAAACACATATTTTGAATATATTCAATGTTTCTTTTATTCTCTATACACTTTAGAGTAGATCTGTAGAGGAAATTCTGATCAAATGAAGTTATGCTTCATTGCACAGTGTCAATAAGCAGACAAAGTCTGAATCACAAGTTTGCAAGAGTAACAGTGGAGCGCTCAAACATGCATATGAACTGAGTGCAGAGTCCCATCATAAGCTATCACAGATGGTGCTTGGTTGCATCAAAATTTATCACAGACTGTACTTAAAGTTAAGGCATTTTCTGAGTTCAATAGAGCAGAAATTGACTCATCACTGTGTCACATAAAGCACTTTTAAATGTCCATTCAATAGGATGTGTAGCCACCGTGGTTGTCAATGCACTGTTGGCAGCGTTTTCGCATGCTGTAGACGAGCTTTCTTACAAGTGCCTGAGGTATACTGTTCCACTCCTCCAGAAGATAACGCCGTAGATCTGCGAAGTGCTAGTTAGGACCCATCTTCTGGTACACATTTCTTTTCATAAGGCTCCACAGGTGCTCAATCGGGTTGAGGTCAGGTGAGCATGCTGGCCATTCCATCACCTCAACACTCTCACTATCCAGGTAATCATGAGCCACAGCTGAAACATGTGGCCTGGCATTGTCGTGCATTAGCATGAAGTTGTCTCCAATGGCACCTGCATATGGAATAACATGGGGTTCCAGGAAATCTGTTATGTACCGTCTGCTTGACATTGTTCCTTCCATGATGATGAGGTTTGTCTTGCCATTAGCAGAGATGCCCGCCCACACCATGACGCTGCCCCCTCCGTATGCAACTGTGGGCTGAACACAAGAAGCAGCGTGTCTCTCCCCTTGCCATCTCCATGCACGACCACGTCCATCACTTCTGTGGAGAAAAAAACGACACTCATCAATGAAGAGAACATTGCTCCATCCTGCATGAGTTTTACGACATGTTCTCTTGTCCACTGCAACCGAGCAACCTTGTGACGTGGGGTAAGAAACGGCTTTTTCACCATGCTCCGGGACCTTAAACTAGCAGCATGCAGTCTGTTATGAACATTCTGGGTGGACATGCATCTTTGGTGAGGATTGGCTGTCTCCAGCTGGCTCTGAATATCAGGACCTGTGCGGCTCCTACTCCTCAGTGCTGCATTGGCGATGAAACGGTCTTGTTGCCTGGTGGTCAGCTTTGGCCTTCCCGGGCGTGGTAAATCTGCAACATCGTTTGTGTTTCACTATTTTCTCAACAACTCATAGATGGATTTGTGGTTCACACCCATTGCCCGTACGACAGCTCTGCAACTTTCACCGGCTTCAATGCAACCTATGGCTCTTGCCCTGTCCATTTTGGATAGCCTTGGCATGGTGATGTTCACAGTTTGACCAGTGATGGCGAATCCATAACTGACAGAAAAAACCCCACGCATTTATACCCATGATTGGCACAGTTTCTGGCCACATTACACAGATATGGTGAGAAAAATCAATGGTCAGGAGGGTTCTAACAGGGACAGGAAAGACCACACATGATCCTTTCTGCGAAGTGCAATTTTTGACTTTGTGTCACATTCAGCCCATGTGCAGTCAAGCATGGGCTCCAACCCTGCTCATCTTTACACATGATATAACCAAAGGATAATGCTATACCTACATGTGCGTATCTTCAAATTACCTAAAAAAAGTATGGGTACACCATTAAAATGAAAGTTCTCTCAACAATGAGCATGATTGTTGGAATCCTGGTATAATTAATACTTGTTTGATTTTAAAAAAAAATGCAACTTTATTCTTAGTGGGCAATCGAAAATGATGATGATGATGATGATGATGATGATGATGATGATGATGATGACGACGACGACGACGACGACGATGACGATGATGTCGCTGACGACGACGACGACAACGACAACGATGACAACAACAATGATGATAATAAAAATTATATGCATTATCTGAAATATATTTTCTATGCTACCAGCGTGTACTGCCACCCACTTCGTTATATATAAGTCCTACAAAGGTCAGAGATGATACGTAAAGGCATTTTATCCAGGGAAAATAAAATCGTATATTTGCTGAAAACATAAAAAATTGCATCTCCTCTTTACTTTCTATTTGAATCAAGATCGTTCTGTAGTTTTGACAAGACTTATACGCATCGATCCAAGTGAGCCCTCGCATGTGGTCTCTAGCATGCTTTATATAGAGTCTACTCCGAATAGTTCCGTTATATGGCGTGTTTCCATTTAAGCACATCACGTAAAGTGATCGAAATATTTCTTGTTGACAATTATACCTGCTCAAAGTTATATTCAAGCTATGTGAATCATTTTCATTGTAATTGTTTGGATTCGATTTAACCCAAATATAAACATGAGGCAGATAATCCTCAGCAAGTATTCTCCACGCAATTTGTTTATAACTCCTATGAATACCGATGACGTGTAAGCATCTATGACTACTATTAAAAAGGAGTTGTCGTCTGAGATCAATAGCCGCTGAGCAAACGTGATATTCCATTTGCTGACATTTTAATACATGTAAATCGAGATTGATTTTTATTTTTGTTTTAATTTTGAGCTGTTGAATTTTTGGAGGCACTGACATTACATGATGTTTGATTCTTTTACCAAAGTAAAAGTAAAGACAGACATGCCTTTGGAGCGTCATTATAAGAGTTAAACATACAAAGTTTTGTGAGTGTTGTAGGGAAATTGCTGATTTGTTATAGAAATATTGAATCTCACAATGAAGGACTGGCTCTGCGCTGATAAAAACTGAAAGGCCTTCATCCAGACAGTCATACATATAAGGAAAACAATGGTACAACTCGAGTGAACTAACATATTGCTCAAAATGCCAGTAACCAATTTCCATGTATTTAGAATTTTGAAAAACATGTCTTTGTTTTCTAAATTGATAGGGTTGGTTGTCTACGTAGTAATATGGTCTGTAAGTGAACACCTCATTTAGGAAATCCTCTTCAATGTTAGAAATAACAGAAAATTCCAACTTAACATGCCATAATATGTGGATTATCATATGTAAATATTTATTTCTCAACCACGATATGTAAAAACATTTATTTTTGCAGAGATATAAGTGCACAACATTGATGTTGGTTCTCCTTTCTTCAAAATTACTGTCCAAATGTAGCATATACCATCTGCTTGTTGTCAAGGCCAGAGATACCCCACGACGGATATCATAAGAAAATTCTCTTGAAATAGGTAAATATTGGTTTACCACCGGTATACCTTCACATTTTGTCACACCAAATTTAAAAGTGAATGAAAGTACATTATGGGCTTTCAGTGAGTAAGAAAAAACCAGCATGTTACTACCAGTGGAGATAATTGGCAGAGAAGAGTCCCTAACACAATTTAATTTTTGCAAGCGCCCACATAGGGGTCCCACTCCGGATGTAGATAGGTCGCCATTTTCATAAATCATAATACCCCCTTTATTGCAATTGTCTAAGTAGTTGCCCGTCCAATTTAAAGACATAAGATGGAAGTATACATACCTGCCTTTTCCAGCACATAGAAAAAATGTGTATGACTGAAAACGGGATTTTGGTGAGATTTCTCCTCGATATTCAACACCGCCACGTGTATGGTCCAAAATATAATGTGCTTTTGTTGCATAGAGTTTTAGCAGTAAACTGAAAGATGCCAATTGGGAAAATAAATAAATGGCGAATGAAATGTCTGCGAAGGCACTGAGTATTATTGCCATGTGTATCACAGCATAGTGTCTCTTTGTAGGAAATATTTTGTCAACAACAGACAATTTCCTACAATTGTGGAAGACAACTGCAAGAAGTATTGCAGAATCACTGTGTATGTTGACTCTTGAAGACAATTTTTGTGGAACTCTGATGGATACATTTAAAATATAATGAAATCCCGGTTGAGTATTCAGTTTATAGCTATATTTCCAAAATGAATATCTATCAAAACACTTTTCTGACATAAGGAGACATAGGGAACTTTTGACGCAGTCTGTGATATTATATACCCCTAATTTACACGAGACACATTTAGTTGATGCTACACTTATCCAATGTACTTTAAAGGGTAGTATCAGATACACCACTGAAAATCGTATAAACGTCATTTTCAAAAGCCTAAGGGTAATGACAATGTCTTCCATTGGTGGAAAGAATAAAGAAATATTGGTTTGAAATTTGCCACAAAACCGCCAAGCTTCATATTTATTCATATAGATCATATTAAATATTTCTTCTCTTTTCCTGGCTATAGGTCGCCCTGCTGGAATTTTCACAAGACATTTTAAAGCTTCATCATTCCTAATACTCAAGTGTGCCCCTTGACAGACTGACCCAGAGTACGGCATATTTCCATTCACATAGGAAATCTGGATTATGTTACGATAAACAGGTTGTATGGCCCAAGTTAAGTACGTATTGTATTTGCTGGAGATAGCCCTGTAATTCTCAAAAAGAATGCCTCCATAGCCAGATGATGACGTTCCGATGTACCACTTGTGAGTTGTTTCACCTCTTGTGGTATTAATTCCTGGGTCCAATTGACATAACCTCATAATAGGATGTAAGCAATACCAGTATTTAGAAAGGATGACTGACATATAGTCCAACACGTGTTTTATGTGAGCAAGGCAATGGTATAAGATATAATCCGTGAAATAATGGTCAGCTGTGTTATGGCTTGACCTCTGCTGAGGCCTTTTAATAATATTGTAAAAAGCAGCAAATTCAAAAGATGAGTGATAATGATAATTTTCGTTGCATGTATAGGGGTGACCACAAGAGACAAGTAATGAAGTTTTGCTTTCCAGGGACACAATGATTATATTTCTGAAGATTTCTTTAGATAGGGAGGTTCTGTCTTTGGGTAGTTCGATGTTAATTTGTGAGAAAAATAAGGCGTCACAGTGTAACATATGGTATCTCAGATCCATGCTAAATTTTTCAATGGTGATGCTCCATAAAAAACTATCATTTGCTATGAAAGCAATTAATATTTCCTTGGTACTTAGTATTGCAAAGTTACCTGCAGACCCACCTATGCAAATCCGACCACCTGGAACTGCCGCTTCGAATACAACGGCGTCGCTGGTATTATGTAATGTAACTTTACACCAGTTGCGGCATGAAGAATAAATATCGTCATAAGGTCTTCTGCACCGATTTCGCCTCACACAAAGTCCATGGACACATATCAATAAAGATGACAAAAAGTCCAAGTGCTTTGGTCTCCTTAGGCAGTAATGAATAGCATGGTAAAAATATGGTAAAGCTGGGCCTATAGCACCGCAATCAGGACTCGTTTGCACACAATCCATAAGTGTGCAATCGATGTCCGACACAGAAACCCATACAATGATACAGACACATTTGAGTGAAGAATTTGCACATGAATTCCTACATGTGTATGCAGACGTTAACAGCTGCTGTCATCATCTATAGGCCCTGATTAAAAAGAATCAATTTCAAGCAAATGCATCCCACTCCTTTTTATGTAAGTATCCCTAAGAGATATCAAGTAGGCTCCAGATGAGGTGACCATTTTTTTTACTTTTGGTATTGCCAGCATATTTATCATGTATAAAAAGATATAAGACTTTATCCTGCCCAATAGAAAAAATGAAATAAAAACAAATACAAATATTCAACAAAAATCCGAATTTTGGACGGTTTTCAGTTGAATTCTCTTTCACATCATGCAAGGTAGCAAAAAAGGCTACTTACCGTACACTCCCATCTATCAGAGGAAATTTTGATTTCGGTTTTGAACACAGTTAATTTCATCAGAATAAAACTCGTACATGTAAATGACAAGTACACTGAGATACTATAAATCATGGTATGAGACAATCCTGAACTTCTAGATTTTTTAAATATATCTCTGGGTCAAGCCCTTGAAGGGAATATATAAGTTCCTGCATCATATTTGTATGCTCCTTTATTTAATCAAGGGTTCATGGAACGGAGCAACGCTAAATATTTTAATAACAAGATTAGTACAATCAATAGTAAACAGAGGGTAGACCCAAGTAATCCCTGCCATTCACAATAGGTCCAGCTTTCATCATTACATTATCATTACATATGTACTTAAGGAAGTATGTGAAAAGGTTCCTCTCTCCTACTTTCATTTAAAGAAAATTTTGTAAACATAAAGCAGACCCAGGGTATTCTTTCCATTCGCCAAAATATAATTTTTACTTCAAAGCTACCCAATGTGTATCTCAGAAACAAATAAAAAATATTTATTAGGCCTTGTATTCAATTGAAAGTGATTTTATCATTTGACACAAAAAAATACATGTTTGTACCTCTTGTGCGTGCTTGTATTGCTTGCTTTGGAAAAAGTATGAAAACAACTGGCCACAAAAAGCATCAATAATACCAAAACAATATTTTGGGATTCAGAGCACGAAATTCAAAGGTCCCAGAACACAAACATATGCTGAAGAATATATATGATAAAGCCAACCTTGCTTGAAAGCCCAAGGAAATATACCAAATAACCCGAGGTACTCTAATGGAAAAGCCAGTAATGTTTTGACCAAGATTGTACACAAATTTTGTATATATGACAAATATGACAAACGACAATAATTTGACAGCTGTTTCCTTGTTTTAATATGAAAAACATATATTGATGTGTCCGCACTTTTGTATAATTGCGCATCAATAAGCAAAATGATGTACTGGTGTAAACGATATGAGCGACCAATCTACTGCTGTAGTTTAGTATTATCAGTAACCTAGTAATATTTTAATTTTGTATGTATCAAAGACACATAGACAAAAGGGACCTCTGCTTCGTAAAACACACTGAATGAGGGCAACTGTTTAATGCTTCCACGTCTCTGATATAGCCTCTACAGTAATCTGATCAGTATGGGTATTATAGTGCTTCTGTAGCAGGGGAGCCTCCTAAGCACCTTTTAACTGCAGTTATATTTGGTTCTGTTCAATTTGGATATACATGTATAATTTTGTGGTGTTTGGATAATAAAGCTAGATACCCACTTTTCGAACTTAATTCTTAAGGCATGATTTGCCCTCGGCAGTATGCAATTAAGCATATCCACACATACCACGTGTCTGCCTGTCGGTTGCCTTAAGAAATGTTTTCGTAAACATATTTAGTACAATAAGCAAACAAATATATTTCTTAAGACAACTGACAGGCAGGCAATCTAATCACCCGTTCCCCACACACTTTATGTCCCAGACCTGAAATGCTTCAGGTGCTGCCGCATTAAACCATACCTGTTTGAAAGCAGTCACGAGTGAAATGATTGGGAGAGAAGCCCAAACCAAAAAACAATGTTGCAGTTTGGCATTTAACATTAACTTGGTTAATGTTTTGCCCTCCGTGAACCTGAGTAATAGTTTATGAGGTGACGAGCTAATGCCATGCATGAGCAACTGACGTAAAATTGAAAATTGCTCCCAAGGAACTGTTATTACAAGTTTGTCCAGGAATGTCCATCATAATGCTTCATAAATCATGATATAGGTAGTTTTTTATTACCAGCAGAATTTAGGAGACTTTTTTGTGGCTTCCAAGTGCAGCGAAACGGAAATATCACCAGCGATGGAGCTTCAAGCGGAAATCAAGCACCCTGTCCCCTCCAGTTAGACATGCAGCACGGCAGCACCAGTGTGTCGACTGGAGGGACCCAAGATTTCGTATCAAAAAGGCCTGGCATGCAGGCACAGGAAGTGTCAACACTATTACTAAAATTCAAATTGTTCATAAATGATATTTGCATTCTTTGAGGAATTTTTTTATGCCTTTCAACACACTTCGATTCTTCTTAATAAAGCCATACCTGCACTTGAATGAATACCTAATATTAGTTTTCTTTTGCCATACAGATATGTTATCAAGTTATGTATTCACATACTACTAAGAAATACTTATCATGTGAGTTTATTTTCTACCTCAGCACAGGAAACTAGACCCCCTGTATCATGCCTTAAAAGAATGTACCAATAGAACTAGGTCCTTAAAGAAGGATGTGTGGCATTTATATTAATGTGTTATCTGTAAAAAGGTCAATTTTATGTCCGTCCAGCACACCTCATTTAATGTGTAAGATATGCTTCGGCTCAGATTAGGTTGGGACACATTTTCTGTGGTAAATAATTCGATGTTATTTGCGTATGTGCTGTCAGTACAGCCCTTTCCTCATGTGTGTTTCAAGAGAAAATAGGCCAAACTGATATGATTAACGAATTGTCATGGGAAGCTGAACGTTACCGTGGGTTTTATTTTACAAAGTTCTGATGGAATTTTTTTTTTACTAATGTTGACTATTGATTACTTTCGCCAACAATGATGACATTTTATGTCTTGCTGACAAACCCGTCGTAGATTCAAAGCATAGGCATGGACATTTCAGCATACTGCATGAAGTAAGTGAATGTGTACGTGGTGTCAGTTCAAATCATTTCGCTTTGTGATGTTTGTTGATGCTGTCCCTATGAGATAGATCTGCAAATTTTTATGAGCAGCCTACACAAAGCAGTTCTCAACGAGAATAACTTTAAACACGTTTATACGATGGCTAGCAAATGGAAACCGAAATTACCTTTTCCAGGAATTTTATTTTAAACGTCAAGTAGTTTGTGGACTCCTGCGGTTTCGTTATGAAAATATGAGTGTGTCTTCCAATTTTAACAGATAAGCAGAATTAATATATATGGTCATGGATAAGATAAAATTGGCTCAGAAGACCTGCAATTGTATCCAGTGGGTGCTACCTACATGCAAGAGATGCGAAAAGAATCGTTTTTAAAAGTCACAGGCTGCTTCGTACGATTGTGGTTTTGCAAATCTAAGTATAAAAATCAAAACAAACATGTAAAGTACATTGTGAGTAAAATTGTGAGGAATGGAGATGTTGATCAAAGTGGAGAGATCTTAGTCTTATGCTGCTTTGTTAACCACAACTTTCCATACAATTGATTTTCATTTGGGGAATATGCAAGTGGCAGTTTGGGTTTGGAATTAATGAATATGGATCATGTTTTTCTGCACTATTTAGTGGCAACTTGTGAAGCAACTTTAGCAAATTTGCAGAACATCTGCAGACTATCATTCACTGCTACAAATATAAGTGATTTCTGAAATAATTTGTTTCAAATGTGTGTGCCAAAATGTACTGTTTTGGTTGATGAACAGAATTTAACTATCCCATGTATATTTTTTTCTTCTTTTGATAAACATATATTGCTAAGAGAGATTATGGAGAAAAAATCTGAAAAAAGTCACTCTCAAGATGAAGATATTTATAGTGTATGGAATAATTAAATTATAGTTCTTGATTACCATTCTATTGACTAAAATGTACATAGCTGACGGTACTTTTTGTACTCCATTACTAGTAGCTGTGCTGACTTGTAATTCTGCTTAACATGTAGAGCAGTCAGTCGCCAATCCTCTGTTATCCATCTGGCTGTCGAAAAGTCATATGTTCGACTTGTCTAAAACAGTGAAGCACATCTGCCTAAAACATGGCTGGGAAGTACCTTGGGTGGATACCTTCAAATTGTCTTGCACCATTGATTGTTTTTTTTTTTTTTTTTTTTTTTTTTCGCTTTTGCTATTTTAAACAATTGTCATCAAGATTATTGTCCAACTTTTTGACAGAATCTTTAGAAATACAAAAATATCGCTCATGCAATTGTGTAAAACATTACATGGCAAAGTTTTGGGGACTTCAATTTGGGGACTTAGATTCACTTCAAACCTGGTGGATATGTACTTTATTTGGGTCTCTACCAACAAGATACAAATAATCAGGCTCCAGTGACTTCTGTTGTCAATTTTGGTATGAAACCTGAAAAGAACATGCCTAAAACCCTATGCCAGTGGTTTTCACAGTACACACGTGATCTTTAGATCTTACTTTGTTCGCCAGGTAGTGCCACAATTCTTGTTCCATTTTTTTTTTTTTTTTTTTTTTTTGGTTTGTAGTTTTGCCCTTTTAATACTTGCGACTCCTGCACTGAAATTGCATGTAGAAGGTCTTATCAAACTTAGTGCATAATATATATATATATATATATATATATATTGTGTTTGTGTCTTTTTGCCAAGAACCGCTTCCAAGTAGTCATTACCCTATTCCGCAGCCCCAACTCTTTACTTTCCATAAGCTAACCTGTCCCTGTCTAACCTATATTGATATAAAATTAGTACGGTCCATACTGCATATGTTCCTCTGTAATCAGCCCAAATGAATTAGAGGGTCGTAGCGGGTAACTACTCAACATGATTCGGAGCATATATATATATATATATATATATATATATATATATATATATATATATATATGCAAGGAACGAATTCGTTCAAAATTGTGCATTGATTTCTAGTGCTGTCACTTTGTGATTGTGAACGATTGACTAACATTAGGACAATTCGATAAGGGTGTACAGACATGGTAGCCTTGTTTAATGGGGGTAGCAGTATATATATGGTATATTGACTTTATACCTTTGGCAGTAATGGCATATCCTATGCCCATGCTTACTATTTTACACTGCTTGAAATGTGACTATCGGGTTTCTCTCGGTGTTGTCAATATTTATTTTCAGTGACTTTGAAAGGCCCAACACCATACTTTGTACTTCGCCCATGGTTTCTTTTAAACACTACTTCTGGTGGTGTTAATGCTTGGGTGAGCCTTTAAGAGTACTTTGACCTATGTGCTGGAACTTTTATTATGGCCACTTTTCATTTAAGTGGCTCAGGAAAACATTACCCATATGCAGGAGTGTCAACACAGCAATGAAAGGAAAGGGGTTCGAAACATACAAAAAACATCGACATCCAGCTTCCAATACCTATGTACAGAAATATATTAAACTCCTATAGAATAAATAATGATACCTGAAATGCATGAGGGAGGATTGTCAATGCATGAAATGGGTAAAGACTGAAAGATGTTGAGCTTGATATTATTCCGCAGGTAGACGAACGACTCATTCGGTGGCCAAAGTAAGCTGAGCAGAGAACTGTAATAGTCCCTATTGTCATTGTTTTAATGTTGCAAATATCCTACCAGCATTATATTATTTATGTAAAGAAATATAGGTGAGCTGTTGCAAGTTTGGAACTACATGTTTCCGTCCGCTTGTATTTATTTGTGCTTGATATTTTACTGAATACTTTGACTTACTGCCATTGCTATGTAATGTGTTGATCTGCAGTTGTGGCAATTTTGTTATCTTTGAACATTTTATTGCCAGATTAGTTTTCAAACTATATTTTTCCTCAGTTTAAGGGGTTGTTTTTATTAGTTGTCATTGATAATGGTATTACCTTACTTATAACAGATATAAGGACTCCCTGTGTTATCCATCTGTTTTTTATGTATATATTTATCATACTGTACCTTGCGAATGGACATACGTTCTGCACACTATTTGTAACTGAATCATGAGATATCAATTTACATTTCGGTTCAAATCTAGGTCACTTTTTCACTAGTGGTTCCCTCATTTGGGTTTCACGTTTAAGTGACACTTTCCAATAATGCTTGCCTTAAAGAGATGCCCTAGCTCATAACTAATTGCATGAGAGAAATAAGAAAGTATTCTGATCATCAGTGAAAACAGGCCTAGGTTTCCTGTCGAAGCAAACTAAGCCTGAAATAACGGACAAACGCATTTTTGATATTTGCTCATATGTATGCCTTCATTTCACTAATGATCGTGTTTAAAGCAATGAGTGTACTGTGTGACTTGACCATGGTGTTTTGCATGTAGCTTCAGCATTCTTAAAATTATTGTGATTCTATTAACCACACAAAGTCAAGCTGTTTTTTAGTATCAAAGAGACAGATATTGAGAAATTATGCCTTATCAATATGAATTCTGCAGGCTAAATGTAGTCCCCTGAGAAAAGAAAAGATATCATTAAGACGTCTCAAAGAAATATTTCAATTTTTAAATATGAAGAACAACATATGATGATGGTGAATCGAAACTACCTATTTTGTTTCTTAGTGGCTTACAAACGCAGTTAATCTTTTCATTCTGCAGTTAAATTAACAACACAGAATTGCCAATAAAAAGTGAATTAAAGCTGAGAGTGTCTTGATGACAAAAATAATTGAAAAATAGACAAATAATAGTACGTATTTGTCACAGATATTGATATTTGGTCTTATGTCTTCTAAATGCACTACTTTGCATGTAAAACCAAATTTATTTACGATAAACCTGAGTCAAGAGGATTCAAATATGTTCTTATGATCAAATATTTCTACAAATTTGCGGCAAATATCCAGACATCGTTAGGTACTTTTCCTTCAATAATTTTAGAGACTTTAGACTTGCTTGTTTTGCTACTTAATTGTACCTTATGGCGTTATTCTGTTTTAATTTTCATCTTTCAGACATTTTAGGCTAGCTTGTTTTCTGGTAGGTTAAACCCGCAGGCGCTATCGGTAACAAGCAGTGGCCTACAACAATCACAAGCTTGCCTTATTGTACTCGATATCTGGATAAGAAAAATTACATTATGATTGCATTTTCTTGACTTAAATACTAATGACTTTCATTGTTCTCTGCCCTACAAATTTTGCTGTTAATATCATATATTCACTTTCAAATATTTTAGGCTCACATGTTTTTGTCAGGTTAA
Source organism: Hermodice carunculata (assembly GCA_964020975.1). Classification (NCBI taxonomy): domain Eukaryota; kingdom Metazoa; phylum Annelida; class Polychaeta; order Eunicida; family Amphinomidae; genus Hermodice; species Hermodice carunculata. The sequence continues at coordinate 6,159,120 of OZ026628.1, forward strand.
CCCCCCCCCCCCCCTCGTGCAACCGGTAGCAAGCAACGACCTACCACAGTTACAAGTTTTTCTAGTTGTACATAAAATTATGTTTTGAGAACATGTTTCTGACATAAGCGCTAATGACTTTCATTCTTTTCTGACATGCCGAAATGCACATTAACTCAATTAAAGAATTACTCGAAATTGACAGTATTTTCTCAAATGTCACAAACCAGACACATTATGTTGAAACATTGACTCAGGGTTGGCAGTGAAATAGAGCTTAACTATTTGGAGACTTTTAAAGTGAGGAGTAGGTGTCATCATGGAGTTTGTTTTACATTTCTGGTGCAGGATGCCCATTATTGCAGTACTTGTTAGAAATTCCCTTGGTTTGTACAGTTGGTCTGGCTGTGACTGTTTATTTTACAATCACTGGGACTGAACATAATGCCCCGGTTTGTTTATTTCAGTTAATCACTGGCTGGTGTTTTAACCAGCTTAAGCTATCCTGGTAGAAAGGGTACATACTGGTACAGAGGTAAGTCAGTTTGTTCTTATCTGAACTTGTGCTATAAACTTTTATAATTCTGTTTTGTTTCGCAGGTATTCTTGTCTCATAATGGAGCTCTGCAATGAGAAGCAAAACTTCACGTATTTAGCTAGCTCATCACTTGCCACATTCATATTTATTCACCATTTCGTGGGTTGTCTTTGCTGAATATTTAGCCTAGACAAAGACCTGCCACTCATGGAGACATGTGCGGGTATGGGCTCCGAAACATGTTTTGAGGAATAACTCACTAAAGGCCCTTTAATTTATTCTGGCTAATAGAGCCTATCTCAAAATTCAACGCAAGACTGTGTGCCATATAGACAATAGTACTTCATATGTATATAGGTTGGGCAGTGACAAGATAGCTTATGAAGAGTAACGAGTTCAGACTGCAGAGTTGGATAATAACTATTAAGAAGCGACTCTGGTAAGAAAGAAACAGAGAAAGAGAGATAAAGAAATAAAGAAAGAAAGAAAGAAAGAAAGAAAAAAAGAAAGAAAGAAAGAAAGAAAGAAAGAAAGAAAGAAAGAAAGAAAGAAAGAGAGAAAAGGAAAGAAGTATAAAATTTGAATATGGAAAGAACATTATCACAGAAAACAGCCTGCTGATAGTAGCAGCGTGCAGTGTCATGCATGAATCGCAAAGCATAAATCTAAAAAGCATGTGCAAAATGAAATCCCCTAATGATATATACATGTACTTCAAGTCAACATAATGGACTAGCGGGGTTAATGTTCAAATTTCTTCATTATGTTCTTGTAAATTGCCCATTCTACCTTATATACAAATTCTTTTAAGATTTGACTAAGAGTTAAAATGTTCAAGTCCATTGATGAGTTACTATTGCTGATAACTTTGACAACCACTGACCAGCCCTCTACTGGCACAACCAGCAACAATATGTCATGAATGACCATACAATGGGCACTATTGATAGTGTACAACTAGACCCGAAAATTACTTTTAATATATATATATATATATATACTCAACTCCGGGAGTCATTCATACAAATGCCAAATATTGAATGTGTGCAGTTGTAGCTTGGGCGTAGATTTCAGCAGTATAATATGCATCTAATCTTACAACTACTCATTCGATATTTCTAATATCATACTGCCCACATGTTTATTATTGTCTGCCAGTCTTACCAGGAGTGAACGAATATAATACCACTGTTTTATTCCTTGAGTTTACTTATGCTAATTAATCAGTAGTAATTTTTAATTGGTGGGGCTACGTTTGGGTTGTTGTGTATCTGGAACACAATGAAAATGTGCTGTTCATACAAACTGGATACCTAATGTACGTTGTCAGTTTGACCTAAGTCGGTCATATGAGAGTACCCACGGGGAAATATATAATGTGCATAAAATACTGTATCTATTACCATAGATTTAAAAGAAGGTCAGCAGCCTTACATATTCAAGAGTCACAATTACCTTCATGAAATATGCTCCTCCTAATTAGATGGCTATGATATGGTGGAAGGTGAAACAAGGAGAAGCAGTGTTTACTAAAACCTACAATGATCTGGATCCCTCTTTACAATAAATTACATCCACCAAAATGTCAGTCTATCAAACTGGTGGCATTTGATGCATAAGGCAACCATTAATATAACATATAAATGTTGAATGACTTTCAGTAGCCAAAGCAATATAAAATAAATTTTGAATATATCGAACAAGTTAGGATACGAATTGTATGAATGCAAAAGAGCACTTGATCTCTTTCATACAGATACATTGGACATGTTTCATAACAAATTCATTCTACTGTACATAATAATTTATTATTGGAAATCTGTATCACATTTTGAACTTATTTTGTAAAATAAAAAGATCTAGCGTAATCGATCACTGTGACACAATGTAAGATTATTGAAAGCCTAAAACTTGCAGAGCAAATCAGTGGTTTACTTTGCAAGCGATATAGACAATTATTTTGACATTTTTCACTCGGTATCAGCAGATTTTAAGTCTTGTCGTGATTTCTCCTCAATGTCCACGCAATGCAAAAAATATGAAATTAATGATTTAAGCTGGATAATGCATAAATCACACTGGATTCTGTTTTGGAATGCCTTTGGTGTGACTTACAGTGAAACATATTTATTTCAATATATGGAACATTTTCAACAGGGTGGTCCCATTGAAAAAATGTGCTGTATGTTTTTTTTTTGTTTGTTATATGGGTTTTAGGACATGATCAAACTTTAATCTGCTATGGTATGTATGAACAACAATTCAGTGGAAGACATCGTTTGATAGATGAATTCCAAAGCAAGATCAAACTTGAATCTGAATTTGATATGGCACAAATAAACATACAAACAAAACTTTGTTGGAATACAATAGTTTTTCTCTGTGTAAGACGTGCAGTTTCGTTTACAACTTCATTTTCTGGAAAAAATAAAAAAATAAAAATCCATCAAAACTTTATGTCTAAGGGAAACAAAAAAAAAATTCCGATAAAATTGCAATTAATCAAGCCAAACAAGCTGAATGAAAAATTGTTTCCGCTGCGATGAGTTTTGTAAATTTTAAAGTGAAAAAGAAATGAAGAACAATTCCAGATAGCTCATATCAGAATTCCCTGTCCTAGGTCAACTTTTGTCAATGATGTCGCTTGGGCAAGCAGAGCAAACCTTGAAATGAGAATATATCACCTTGGTATAAGGGGATGGGACTGCATTTCTCTTGGACCACGGCACACCTGTGAATCATCATCACATTGGTTATATGCTCATAGTAAATACAAAAAATAGTTACTGGCAAGTATTGTTCTGTGTCCTGTTGGTTACTGGGAGCATTAAAATTGCTCTTTGCACGAGTTCAACATCATACTCACCCAGTTTCTCAAAAAAAAATAAAAAGCTCCAAATAAAAACCAAAAGTAAGATGAACGAACTTTTTTTTTAGACATAAAATCACGTGAAAGTGCATAAAACGATGACAGTGTTGTAATAATATAAAGCGTCGTATACTAAATAAAGGGTGATGCATAAGTGCACAATTTAAAAAGTTTCCCTTTCATTGGAAACAAATTAAACATAGCTTTTGACATCACACATTCCCATTGCATCATAATATAATTGTCAGCTCCACATATATGATGATCAGAAGCACACAAGGCTATTGCTGTGAGCTCGAATTTGCAAGGATGTCTGGTACACAGGATGCATGACCTGACAGGACAATTGTTTTGCAATATGTTTTCCTGAAGGGAAGGTGAGCTTTCCTCAAACAACATTATTAACCGCATATTGCATGTTTTGGCTACTGAATTGGTATGTAGCATATTATAAAATCCCAGGAAAAGCTGCATTTGCCATTTTCTATTAATTATGGCAGATACATTTAGGATACAGAGACTACCCCATGGCTAAATCAGTATCCTACACCGTACAGTTCCCCCTCGAGCTGCATCCTTTGTATCTTCTGTACGGGCTCTCAGGGGAACTGCACTGGGTAGGATACTGATTTAGCTAGGAGATAGCCTCTAAGTATCTAATATAGACACACATACTTGCTCACATAGAGTGGTTAGCTCATACTTTGTGTACATTATAGTCGACTAGAATCCTGCTGTTAATAATAAAGTGCAGCCTCTTTTTACGTTGGCTATGTCATTTATATTTCAGCTAGGCGACTGATGCCAAAGGTTGTAGGTTCGAGTACTGCTCGTTACGAACATACAATATATATTTTCAGCATTTCCTTAACGGGTGTGTATTGTTGTCCCCGTTTCTGGCAACAAATGCCGGCTCAGTAAATACAGTGCATAACCGTGTTCATATGGCGCTCACACATAACCACCTCCAGTGAACAATTTTTTTTTTTTTTTTTAAGAATCGGGATTTTGTCGAGAGGACATGTGCGTTTCCCATTTCAGCTAGGCGACTGGTGCCAAACATTCAATATGTGTGTAAATTACACATATTGTAATAGAGCCTTATCAAAATGAAAGTCTAAGGCATGTATATACTCCAGCAGAGGATGATAATGGCGACGGGTATTTTCTTTGAGACTGTTTTCTTTTGGTAGCGCTGTCATATTTACATTTGCCCCTTGTATTTTCGTTTTGTAATTGGCTGTACATTAACCAGCATTTTTTCAGTTCCAAATGCCCATATGCTTGAAATAAGTAAAATGCAGTTATCAAAACTAATCATGGACAGCTCGCCAGAAAATATATGCTTTACTAGTAATTACAGCCAGGAAACGATAAAAAGAAGAAAAGAAAAAAAAAAGAATAATGCATTGAACAGAGACATATATAGACACTCCATACACGATGGTATATACATGAATCCGACCCCTTGTGATGATACAGAACAAACTATTTATGGAAAAATTACGCATTGCACGTATCCTCGAGCAGTGATCTGTTTTCCGGTCAAAAGGTTATGCTTGTACATGTCTCCTCTGTGTATTTGATGCTGATATTTTAAAGGTTTTCTTAAACATTTATATATTCTGACAGGTACACCTTGTAGCGAGCAAAGCAAAAATAAACACCTTCAGTGGATAAACTCTGCCATATGAATTTGCAAAACAAGTAACAACAAGAGGACTGCGACAGTCCTGTGCTCAGCTTACTAACTTACCCTATGACCTTGGAAATGAGGTCAAGGTCACTGGCGTATTCTGAATCTAGCTTTCATAGAGGGCCATCCACATGTGCAATATCAAAGTCACAGTACAAATACTTCTCAGGTTATCACGCGACCAGTAAGATCCATGTTAGTGGCCCTGTGACCTTGAGATTGAGGTCAAGGTCACTAATGTACAGTGTCAATCCTTCCTAAATAGAAGACCACCAACAAGTTCAACATCAAGGTCCTACCTTCCACAGTTCTGAAGTTACAAAATGAAAAGTAAAATCACGTTACAAAATGAAAAGTAAAATCATGCAGGTGTCTGGGTCCCACTGACCTTGGGAATGAGGTTAAGTTCACCCATGTACTATCTAAGTCTGGCCTTTGCTCAGGACAACCCTCATGTTCAACATCAAGGTCTAAGTTTAAATAGCTCTTAACTTGTCAGGTGAACAGTAAAATTTTAGCAAGTGGCCCTATGACCTTGGGAATGAGATCAACGCCACTCGTCTACTGTCTAATCTGGCCCTTATTAAGGACAACTGGCATGTGCAATATGAATGTCCTACCCTTAATAGTTCTCAAGTTATCATATAAACAGTGAATTTCATGCACCTTGCCCTGTGACCTTGGAAATGAGGTCAAGGTTACTCGCCTACTGTACATGTATCACCCTCATACACAGAAGTGTTCGTATGCAATTTCAAAGCAATTGGTTGAGTATATACAAGGATAGAGACTTTTGAAGATTTGGCCAAAAAATGAACAAAAAAATTGTTTTCAATCCTTGACCTCAATTTGACCTTTCAAGGTCACTCAAGGTGAAAAGTAACAACAACAAAAGAAACCCCATAGGTACTTTCCTATACATGTTTAACAGTAACCATGCACCTAGAACGCACCATTACCCAGATATTCAAGCCAATAATACTCATGTACAATTAATGTCTGCCACTAAAGTTTGAAACTCCACAAGTAATTGAAATATCCTTACCAAATGAACAAACTTGACTTATCTAAGCATGAACACTAAAGTGAAGCCCATTCTATAGAAATCTATCCTTGCATTCATTCTGGAGAAGAAGTCAAAAATAGCTTTAACGTGCTTTAAAAATCGAGCGCCACCTGTTGAACAAACTAAGGTCTAGGGGTCCCCAGAAGTGGCCCTTTGCAATTTCGGAGCAATTGTCCAAGGGGCTTTGGAGAAGATTTTTTAAGATTTCCCCCAAAATGGACAAAAAAATTCATCATAAATCAAAAAAATCACTGGAACGTGACCATATGAACAAACTTGGCAGACACCCACCCAAAGCACATCCCCACCAAGATGAAGTGGATCTGGCGAACGGTTTTTGAGAAGAAGTCGAAAATGTGAATTGTGGACAGACGGACGACGGACGAATGACGAACCCTCACAAAAGCTCAGCTGACTGACAAGTCAGCTGAACTAAAAACACAACCTAAGGAGAAAAAGGCGCACGCTGTGGCACTGAACTATATTTCTTTGCATCCTTCACCTAAAAAAATAACATATACATGATTCACCTGATGGAAGAAAACCGACCTTAAACCTGTTAACCACCATTGCATAGATCACGCTGTGTACATTTCCTGACAAAGTGAAAAAAAACTCGTTTCCTATTTTGCTGGTTTTACTTTTGAAAGTCACAAGGGAGAAAAGAATGTACAAAACTTCACGGGAAGAGATTTCGTGTTGTGACTGTTTAGACCACATGGTCAATGGATGGTGCTCCGTTGAATGCACCCACACAAAAACGCATACGTACACACACACACACACACACACACACACACACACACACACACACACATATATATATACATATATATATATATATATATATATATATATATATATATATATATATATATATATATATATATATATACATGTATATATATATATATATATATATATATATATATATATATATATATATATATATATATATATATATATGCACCCACACGAACACATACAAAAACATGTATATACATGTTTGTATCTGTATACATGTACGTACATATACACATGTATTGCTTACTTTGTACCATAAAACATGTGATATTGTTTACCATATCCCAGGGGTGGCAGTACCTTTTCCATGCACTCCATTTTTGTCAGCATGGCAGGAGCAGAAATAATCAATCCGTCAAAACTTATGCAACAGAACTTAGATATCAGAGCACGCCGTGTGCAATTTTCTCTAGGAATTCTTTTCAGAGACTTTTAATATCTATTCAAAACACTCCACCGGCTATAGCGTCCGTTCTGTCTACATCGTTAGTCCTAGGTGGGGTAGCACTAGCAGGTACCAGAGCCCCTTTCGTTCGGGCAATGCTCACACTACTGCCGTCATGTAGAGATATAAAAACAAGGACTTTTTGCTTAAGAATTTTGGGTGAAGCGACGGTCAAGAAAAAAAAACACCCTCCCCCACGTTAGTAGGCCTATGGTCGACCGCTTGCCTTTGTTGTTTAAATTTCATATGAATCTGCACGGCATGACTGTAACAAAGTCCGACGTAATGCAGTGAAATAAATGTCTTAAGTGATATGAATTGTTGGGTTTTTTTTTTTTTTTTTTGGTTTTTTGTTTGGTTTTGTTTTTTTTTTTTTTTTTTGTTTCTTGTTTTTTGTTTTTTTTTTGTTTTTTGTTTTTTGTTTTTTGTTTTTTGCTTTTTTTTGTTTGTTTTTTGTTTTTTGTTTTTTTTTTTTTTTGTTTTTTTGTTTTTTGTTTTTTGTTTTTTGTTTTTTTTTTGCATTTTGTTTTTGGTTGTTGTCTTTTGGGGGGGGGTGGGTTTTTGTTTTTTGTTTTTTGTTTATTTTTTTTTTTTTGTTTTTTTTTTTTCGTTTTTTCGTTTTTTTTTTTTTTTTTTGATTTTTTTGTTTTTTGTTTTTTTGTTTTTGTTTTTTTTTCGTCTTTTTTTTTTGTTTGGTTTTTTTTTTGTTTTTTTTTTTTTTGGTTTTTGGTTTTTTTTTTTGTTTTTTGTTTTTTTCTTTGTTTTTTTGTTTTTCGGTTTTTTTTTTTGTTTTTTTTCTTTTTTTTGTTTTTTGTTTTTTTTGTTTTTTGTTTTTCGTTTTTTGTTTTTTGTTTTTTTTTGTTTGTTTTTAGGTTTTTTTTGTTTGTTTGTTTTTTCTTCTGTTTTTTTTTGTTTTTTGTTTTTTGTTTGTTTTTCGCTTTTTTGTTTTTGGTTTTTTTTTTGTTTTTTTTTTGTTTTTTGTTTTTTGTTTTTTGTTTTTTTGGGGTTTTTTTTTTCTTTTTTTTTTCTTTTTTCTTTTTTAATCGACTCGTTTTTTAATCTGCCTCAACCATATGCCCCGATTTGTTTGTCTGCCTGCTTCGCACTTGAGTGATCAGGCGCGCATGCAAGCAAATGATGTGGGGGTTGGTTTGACAGATAAACTACTCAGGGATATATATATATATGTATATATATGTGTGTGTGTGTTTGCGTGTGTGTGTTTGCGTGTGTATGTGTGTGTGTGTGTGTGTGTGTGTGTGTGTGTGTGTGTGTGTGTTGGTGTCGCTCTGTAAGCCGGTTTTACCTCCCCTCATTAGCAAGGAGAAATGATTTTTAGGGGCAATTTAAAAGATCAGTAGAGTTTCTAAATGCAACAAGAAGTATCTATGACCTTTTACTATTATTTAATGAGGACCCACTAAACATTAAATAAGCAAATTTCTTAATATGTTTTCAGTGTCCGAATAGGGACATGTGCATAGTTTTAATCTTTGAGGGCCCTAACATAACGCATTGGGTCCTTTCATGGTGAAGTAGACTGGAGGTACTATCGACTTGACGTGCACCCTGATGTACGTACAGGCATATTTGGTTACTTTCACGGACTGGTTCTATTTAAGTGCATGATAAAGGGATTGATATAACAGATGTGAGAGTGAAACACAGAGACGGTATCTGATTTATGTATCAAGACAAGCTGAAGCGAATGAATCATAAGCGTACCTGCACCGACACTGTCTGTGGTGTGAACTGGTATGGAGCATCCAATCACACGACAAATAAAGTAGTTGGCATTGCATTAGATTGTAATAGCAGCACCAGTCGGGCATTTAATTTATCGTGGTCATGCAGCACCATCTGCAATAGAGACAAATGGCAAATATATGTCAATAAATTTGTAAAATATTCTGAGTAAAAAGTTTCCATTAGGAATAATCTATGAAATTTTCTGTGATAGGAAACTTGCTGCCTATTTTAGATCTGTTCGTTGGTTACAATATTTTTTTCAATGTGGGATATCAGCATTCCTGTTACCCTCAGGAAAGCCAAATTTTGCTTTTAGCGGGCTGACCCATGGATAATGTGTATATTTGTTAAATCGTTTAGATACATCTACCACAATGAGCAGTATAGTTATATTTACTATATACTGAAACTAATGGTATTTTGTGTGCACAAAACGTTTATTTTGCAACACTAAGCACCCATTTTAGGGTGATGTCCAAAATGTTTGACAAAGTTGGAGCATCAAATGTAACTCCCTACAGGTCAGCACCATTAATATAATTGATTTTATGAGTGACCTCGAGAATCACATTTTGGTATTTGAGGCGAAATCGCTGGATACAATGATTTTATTTCATTTATAACTTGCTTTAATTGCCTCATCTTTGATGCTAAAGATGCTTATGTTGAATTAAACATACCATGGTTTCAAAATACCATACAAAAATATATAAATAATTTATTGCATTCAAGGCTGCTGTGTCAGCTAGATGCTAAACCGATGAAAAATCAACTTGGCTTTATTGAGATATATTAAAAGTCTGTTATTTCTTGTAGGAATGCTGGAAGCCATTTTTACATATTTATATTTAGTTTTTGGAGTCTGTTAATGACATGGCCCTTTTGAGCCTTTGTGTAAAATATTTGGAGCTGATCATGGCATAGTTTTAAATACTCACGGACGGAGTGTATACCATTCAACCGTTCGCATTACATACAAATTCTATAGTGACGGTTTGGGGGATTAAGATAAACGTTAGACAAAGGCTTATCTATCTTGGCCACATTACTGTATCTTCATTTCCAGATGATTTGGGCTGTCATTATAAGTGTTGTTCTGTGTGTGCCGGGGGAAACACATTCAAGCGTAAATTATGTTATTTTTTTACTGATGTAAAAAGCCTACTGACCAAGTTTTATTGTATATCTTTGTATACATCATGTCTATAAGCAAACAATATGGCCTAACAAATAAACATGTTTGTTGTTTATTGCATAAATGTTTCAGATTACTGATGGGTATTTGGATAAATGCCCTGTAAGAAACATCGATGGCTCAAAGAGAGTTATTCCGTATGGTGGGGTCAAAGGCATAGCCCTATATGCTACTGTTTATCATATCAGGGGCGGTGACAATTATATTAAATGAAATTGGCAACTGCAAGTGATCTTTTTTGATGGAGAAGCATTTAATAAAAAACTGTGTTCAATATGCTTTCAACCTTTTTCATTTAGTGTTTCTCATGCATCACCCTTTGTTAAGTACATGCCTTTTTGTATTATTACTACATTGTCATCGTTTCATGCAATTTTCCGTTCAATTTGTTTTCAACCAAAGTGTAACTTTTTACATTCAGTGTTTTTTATGCATCACCCTTTATTAAGTACATGATGCTTTATATTATTACTACATTGTCATCGTTTCATGCAAGTTTGCATTTAAGGACAGCTAAGACACCAAAAAATAAGTCCCATTTTAACCAATCCTGGCTCAAAACGTATTAATATTAGGATAACAAAAATCACAAATGTGTGTGATCGCCATGCACTAAAAAAAAAAAATATGTCCCGTGTTTGGGTGTCTTTGATGTTAATTGTTGATTAGGAAATTGAAAGTTGACCGCAAAGCATCCACCCCACAAATGTCGGTAAAAGTCATTAGTTATATGTTATATTCATAATTACACTTGCATCTTAATCCTGACATATTGGCAACAAAAGACGATCCTGCGATTTGTTTTGTTTGCTTTAGTTCTTCTGTTATCCATTCTCACAGTTTGACAATTCAATTTTCCCCTTGATTTCCAGGATGTTCATTTTCTTCATTTCAAACAAAAAGAAGGAAGCAAAATTTTGAAAATTGCTGAATCAATTTTGCAGTTCGAACATTACAACATCAAAAGTCGTTAACCTGATTAAATTAAGCCCAGCTGTTTGCTTGGAATAACCATTTCTATGTGCTGTTCTCCTCCTATAATCCATTCTTAGAAAACAAACCTCAAAGGTTTGTGATGTTGATCATTTGCTTCTGAAACTATACCGTTTGTTCAACCTGAGCTGATATTTGTACAAAACGAAGTAGACATCAACCCGCAACATTTGGTGAGGTTGTCAATCAATTATTTACGAATCACAAAAATAAAAGAGCCGTTGCAGTACGGAAAACATTATTTAGCAATCTTTCAAATGGGCATATCGACAATCTGGTTTACAAGCGTGACCGCATGGAGGCGGCCCTTCGGCCCCAGAGACATTAAGCCTGGCAACGAAAGTTGTTTTGCCTTGCTTCGGTGGGGCCACCTTATAGTCGCTCCTGGTCAGTAAACGGGTTGAGGGTTTGGTCTCCCGCCCCCTGCCTCTTCATCCCATATTTAGCGATAGTGTTTTATTGTATTTAATCCTACCTGTATACTTTATGTAGTTATATTCTTAGACTTCTCTGTGCACTTTACTTGCTTATCTTGACATTATTTTGTAGTTTTTTTCTCAATGAGATTCATTTATCTTTCCAAAATGAGTTCTGTATCGCTTTCTTGTGTGTTTTCTCTTGTCTTTACATTTATGCTAATTTCGATGTGTTCATTTGCACTTTTATTTCCACATCCTTCAAATTCGATAAAATATTATGTACATGAGTATTGTTCATTAAAGTGCCAGTTTTCCCACGTCTGTCTTTGGTATGCAGAACCACTGGGGTAATGCATCGTAGCACAGCCTTTGAAGGGACATCGTCTGACGACTCCCGCTGCTCCTGATTATTTCGAGTCTTCCTTCATATGAAGGAAAAACAAAGAAGATAACTATAAAGTAAACCACTAAGGCTGTGATATCTTTACAAGTTTGCATCATTTCCCTGCCCACAAACATACTTTCGGCATACCGCCTGGTTTCACTGTGCCGCCGCGAAACCACTCTTCTTTTGCCATGGGCCATTCCTCCCTGTAGCCACATGACAGACTGTTAAGTATGATCGATGGGTGGCATTGTCCCGTTTGGCGACTAAACGCCAAAAGAATGATGTGTAAAAGCCTGTGTGGGTTTTTTTTGTGTGTTTTTTATTTTTCGTTTTCCCTTGTTTAGTTAAAAGCTTGAAATTTTGCCAACTTATAGTAAGAGGATTTGTCTGGTGAAAACCGTTTAACTCTGAAAATCGACGATGCAAATGTTTTGGTGTCTAACCTGTCCTTAAGTTGCTTTTAGTCAAAGGGTTACATTTGCTTTGTGTTTCGAATGCCTCACCTTTTATCAAATATGTGACGTTTTATGTTCTTACCACATCTGCATCATTACATACACTTTCATGTGATCTTTACGTCTAAAATGAAAATGAAAGTTCGTCCATCGTACTTTTTATTGTTATTTGGTCTCATTTACTTTGTGTTCAGAAGATGGTCTGGCTGAATGTGGCATTGAATTTGTGCAATTGCAATGCTCCTAGTAATCGCAAAATTATATTTGCTAGTAACTATACGTTGTAGTTACTATGACCTCCTAACCAGTGTGGTGATAATTTAAAAGTTATGTGGTCTAAGAAAAATGCAGTAAACCCATTCATACCAAGGTTATATATCTTCCTATTAAGGTTTGCTCTTCATGCCCAAGCCACTCCATTGACAACTGTTCACCTCAAATACGGAATCCTGCTATGAATTATCTGCCGTTCGTTTTTTTTTTTCACTTTTAAATTAATAGAACAAATTGAAGCAGAAACTAGTCTACATTCAGTCTATTTTGTCCAGATTAATTGAAACTCTTTTGGAAACAATTTTTGTTTATCTATTTATTTATTTATTTATTTATTTATTTATCTATTTATCTATCTATCTATCTATCTATCTATCTATCTATCTATCTATCTATCTATCTATCTATCTATCTATCTATCTATCTATCTATCTATCTATCTATCTATCTATCTATCTATCTATCTATCTATCTATCTATTTATTTATTTATTTACTCATTTATTTATTTATTTATTTACTCATTTATTTATTTATTTATTTTGTTGTTTTCGTTTTGTTTTTTTTTTTTTGTTTTGTTTTTTTGTTTTTTTTTTTTTTTTTTGTTTTTTTTTTTTTTTGTTTTTGTTTTTGTTTTATACCAGAAAATCAAGGGTAAAAGAAACTGCACTTTCACAAAGAGCAAGACCACTGTATTCCAACGAGGTTCTGTTTATATAATTATTTGTACCATATCAAATTCAGATTTAAGTTTGATCTTTCCTTGAAACCCATCTATCAAACAATGTATTCCAATGCATCTCTGTTCATACATACCATAGCAGATTAAAGTTTGATCTTGTCGCGGAACCCATTTAACAAACAAAAATCAAATACATATCATATTGCCTTAATGGGACCAACATTGTTGAAAACATTACATTTATTTAAATAAAGATGTCTCCCTGTAACTCGCATCCAACTGAATTGTAAAACACATTCCAGTGTCATTAAAGGAATGTCAAGCTGAAATCAAAATTTTTTCTCATATTTTTGCATTGCATGACTATTGATGAAAAATCACGGAAATACTTAAATTCCGTTGACACTGAGTACGTAATGTCAAGTAATCGTCCGCATGGCTTGCAAGTATGCTGTTGATATGTTGTGCGGTTCTTGCACACATGTCAAGTATATTTAGACATACCAAATATCCCATTATTCTCACCCCTTTTTGAGGCTTTTGATAATTTCACATTGTGTCACAGTAATTTATTTTGTTAGATGTTTTCATTTCACAAAAAATGTTTAAAATGTAACATAAATGTCCAAAAATCGATGAATTATGTACAGAAGATTGAATTTATAGAACGTATCAAATATATTTCTATAAAAGTGATAAAGTTCTTTCTTTGCATTCATACAATCCCTATCCTCATTCACTCCATATAACCAAATCATATTTTACGTTGCTATGGCTCCTGAAAGTCATTCAGCATTTATATGGTTATATTAACGGTTGCTTTATGTATCAAATGCTCCCAGTTTGGTAGAATGACATTTTGGTTGGTGCAATTTATTGTGAAGAGGGACCCAGATTATTGTTGGTTTCAGTAAACGCTGCTTCTCTTTGTTTTACCTTCCAGCATATCATAGTTATTTGAACAAAAGCTATCTTCCTTTCATTTGGCCTAAATACTTTGTTATCAACAAAGGAACTGGGTTTGCAGCCTGCGCCATCAGATGCTATATGTACAGCAAATAGTGTCCAGGAACTGTGTCTCGTGAGATGTTGGAGCTTAAGACCCAGCCTATCGCCTATCAGGAGTTACGGAATTATCTCTTAAATATTTACAGAATAACTTTTTGAGCATTTGTTGTTGTTGTTGTTGTTTGTTTGTTTGTTTGTTTTGTGACCCTATTGTACTTCTTGTCCTAATTAATTAACTGACATCTAAATCACGCAATACACCCTGTGTTTTTACATGTAGACTTCACTTTTTGTCCAGTTTTACCAGGTGTTTTATTCCGTCGGTCATGGTTTTTACCTGTTGTGTCTGATTGTATGACGTCACAAACGTCTGATGTGTTCTTTTTATCATTATTTATAGATACACATTCACAAACTCGAGGTTCTCATTCATTGCATGATTCCAAGTCTTTCCTCATATATTGAATCAATTTTGTATATTAATGGTGTCACGTGTGATTACTGATGTAATATTACCTCTGATACACTCTAAAGACAACTGGTCCTTCAGAAGACCTAAGTGAAAACAGTTTTCTTACCTATTTCTTTGCAAAAACCATGCTTTCCTATTAACTGATGGTAGCATAAGACCATTTTGCACCAGTATCACAGCTGAAATTGAGTTTAAGTTGAAAGCAATCAAAGCACTGGCAAGGTCATCACCATGAGCATCACCAAATGAAGGTAACACTTCGATATCTGACCAGCAATACATTTTTCAATGGATATGTAAAGTTGATTAGATGCCATATTCATAACATAGCAATAATAACTGTCATGAAAAATAAAAGCAGAAACAGTTTTCAACGATGCTAGATGAATTACGCGAGAAACATAAACAAACCAGAACCACCCATGATCAATACCCCTTAGTCATCAAGCAAGCAAGGTCAAAAGTCAGAAGCTCAAGATACACATGTCAAAAACTTTATGGCATTTTTATATATCACTGAATGAATACAAAGGCAGTATGGAGGGAATTATTTTTCTCCCGGTTTGTGCGAGGTACCAGCTAAAGTTACCAGTGGTTCAAATTGGTGTGGTAGCGATGCTCCACGTTACGGAATATCTTGCCTCATACACACTTCGTATAAAATGTCAGCTACATTTTCCAGGTTTACATATTTACCATATTATTTATAGGTCATTTCAAATCCACATGAAATCAATACGATAAATTAGTGTTTTTACTCAGAACCTTCAAAATCGATTACTTCAATTTATTTTTTTTTATATTCTTGTTTCATTAGGTTTAGAAATTAGTGTGCATGGCGAGAGTCAAAGTTGTCTAAATCACTGCATATTGTAATAAAAGAAAATGAATATATGTTTATGAGGTAAATCTTTTTGAGCAGTTTCTCTTAATGACCAAAAGAAGAAAACTTCGTACTAGCAACTTGTAAGCTTGATTAAATGGATTTTATATTTTAAAAAATCGATAAGGACACCACCTTTTTTACTGGTTTCGGTTATAACTAAGCAAAGTGGCCCATCAAAGGTGATGCAATTCATCCAATAGACACTGAACCCAGAAATCTCCATTCCATGGTATGCTATTGCTAGACTAAAGAAAATTGAACTGGCAGTAACATCATTCACCCTTAGAAATTATACAACGTTGAAACGTGATTCTTAAAGATAGCTATTTCGTGATTTATTTCTACCTAAAGATATTATGATAAGCAAGATGACGTCTTCTGGACCCACGAAATACTCAAAAGAGACATAATCGAAGATCATCCTATATATAAAATAAGAAAGGCTGAACCTCAGGAGCATCGTCGTCTGATTAAAACATTAAAGAAGGCAATACTTTGTAACACTTATTCCCTGTTTAGCTTTACGGCTCATATGGAAATATGGAACAGCTTCAAAGTCAGAAGTCGTGCAATCAAGGTCTCTAAAACTCTAAAAATATTTCTGAAAGCAACGCAACTGAGGGCCAAAACATAAACAGTTCTATACCATAATTTAACCTGCACATCAAGTATAGAAAGTTGAAGACGAATTTAATATGATCAATAACACCCACTCTTGGCCGTTGTAAAAGCGTTCGATATTATGCGATATACAAAATTGATAAAGCAGATAATATCGGGTCAGACCCGTGTCCCAGTAGTTTTGCAGCATGGCCTTTATGTGATTTAACTAGAGATGCTGATGCATACTTTAATGATGGCACTAACGTCCATGATGTTAACAATAACAACTGCAAGTGGCTAGCGTATTTCCATATTTGAGACTGACTCTTCCAGATTCAGAAATATCATGAAAACGATACAGGCCTAAGTTTGTTTGTTTTTTTGTTTTTTGTTTGCAAACCCAGCTAACTGGCAAGTCAGGAGAAGCCAAATGTGGCAGCACTACCATGTCTCTTTCTAAATTTGGTAACTGTGTTATATTTCTTGGTTTTAAGTGGGTAGGCCAATATACTTTGAAAAACTCAAGGTCTGTAGGTTAAAATGTTTACAACTTTGAAGGCATCAACTCCCATTTGTGGGTGACTAGTTATCTCTATTTTCTTTTTATTTATTTTTTTTTCAAATTGGTATTTCCAGAAGAAAGGAAAGTTTTGAGTTCCCAGAGGCACTTGTGTTATAAACAATTTTTAATGTTGGGTTTACCCCCGCCTCCTTCAATGAATTTAGTACTGGAAGCCTGGGTGCCTGGCCCATGGTAGGTTGCCGTATGTTTTCTTCACAAAAATCCTTAAATCCACCTGAATATTGAAAGCACGCTAAAGTTGTAGCGAGTATTTGTTTCCCTTTTTAGGTGTTTGTTCTTGAGACAAAACTTTTGTTGTGATGAGAACACTGAGTGACTCATACAGAAATTAACGAGAAAGTAAGTCAAGAGTAAAATTGCTTTCTGCACTCTGGTATTGAAAGGTGGCTGTTAATGCATTGGTTATTTTTAGATTTCTCTCTTTTTCTTCATTTCACTTTCTCTTCATTGTTAGATTGCAATTTACTATTGTGGAGACTTTGTTCTGAACTATTGCATGGGTCCCTATCCAGCTTATTCTAATAGTAGCATGGTAGTTTTTGCGCTTTATTGATATTATGGCTTTGGTTGAATTTGTAACCAAATTATAAGAATCTCCTCCGAAAATGCGAAGCCAATTGGTGCCAAATTGCATAGGAACACTGCTGGGGATCCCCGGAACTAAATTTGTTAAAGATGGCGTCAATCCCAATTTGCATTGTCTACCATTCTTCGAAAATCAATGGCATGACGTACTTTGAAATTGGGGAAATATGGATGCGTCTTTACCTTTTTTTATTTATTTATCTTTTTTTTTTTTCGATGGTCATGCTCCATTATATTTTCACTTTTTTTTTCTTTCATAATCTTCAAAACATTTTCTGCGAAAGTGCAAGAGAAAGTACAATGAAACTGCTTAGGGGCATTTTATTGTGTGTCTTTCAACATTAGCTCTGAAAGCTTCTCTCTTTTTCTTTTTTTTTTTTTCTTTTTTACTGTTCAATTAGGCACTCATCAGTTAAAGGATATATTTTTGGCAATTATTATGTAATTGCATGAGAATTGCTTTTTGGTAATTTACATTTTTCTACACGTTCCCTGAAACCAATGACCTCATTCACTTGGTGTTCCTTGGGTGGATGTGTGGCACACGTATTCAAATCATGACGCATTGGTGATTTTTTGATTTTTAATGAATGATCAATTTCATCTTTTTTTTTTCTTTTTGCTGAATCAGCAAACTTTCCTTATTGGCCTATAACTTTATCATGATGTATCCTAGGGCAATATTACTGAAGGTCTTCTTGTTCAGCTGCAAACCTTTCAGCTGTAACTTTGAAGTAACATGTAATCATGGACCTCTCAGGAAGTCAGACTTGCATACTATATTATTATTATTATTATTTTATTGAACCTCCGCGAACGGAGAAATAAAAGTACATTGAAGTGACTACATCGAGATGATAAAGACAGATAAAATACACCATGCAGAAAGTAAAGTAAATACTGAAGTATGTAAAATGAGAGATACAAAACAGACAAAGGGTACAAAACCAACATAGCTAATGCCATGCCACTGCATGGGGGAACATTACCATAGTACATATAAATAAAATGACTTAATAACACTCGGTAAAACATCGAAACTATGCAGATAAAAATTTAAAAAAATAAAACAAATGAATCAATTATGTGATGTGGGTCCGCACAGAGGTTCTGCCGCTACCGCTGCCCCCCTCTGACGACCCCAGGAGCACCTAGTCATGATATTGATATCATTTATATTATCCAGTCCATGTTCCGGGAAATAAAAGTAAGGTACGTCAATATATATACATATACATATATATATACATACATATACACACATACATATGCATATACACATACACATACATACACACATACATACACCTACACATACACATACACATACATATATAAACCACCTGAGTATAGAATACAGTACACCTTATGGTCAGTAACGCACTATATCATGAAAGTAGTAGTGACCATAAATGGAACCATTGCATGTTTTCCAGTCCATGACTTAACATAATTCTCAGATAAACTACATATGGTCAGAAATGCATGTGAAGTGAACAGTGACAATTAATGAATTATCTTGAGCTGCTCCACTGGCCAAATGTTCAGAAACATCTGGTCAGTAGAACAGCCAAAACATGTTCTTCAGCCCATGGCTTTATAAAATTCTCATGTTATATGTAACATTGTAAATATTCCCAAAGTCACAGGTCGTCGTCATCATCATCATCATCATCATCATCATCATCATCATCATCATCATCATCATCATCATCATCATCATCATCATCATCATCATCATCATCATCATAACAGGGCCAACATGGACCTTGGTGCCAAAATACCGAATCTAAGCAGACTCTCTCCACAGAGCAGCTCCCTGCTTCTGCCTTGAGCCAGCACTTGCTCAGACCTCAGGCCTTTGAACTCCCTCAAGACGCCTCCTGCCTGCAGACTTCTCAGTTGGTGTTGGCTGATGTTCATGATAGTGGCCTTGTGGAGACTCGACCCGATCCCTCCACCAGCAGTCTTCTCAGTAGGTGGTCACTGAGATTTTGGCATTTGGGCCTCCCTTGCCTCCACTATCCTGTAATGATCAGGTGGAGGCGGCATCTGTAGAGGTGGTCACAAGCTTGAGCGTGGTGTGGTGACAGATCCCCTGCTGTCAGAGGCAGCTGCTCTATACTCTCAAACAATATGTTGTTTGCCAACGCTTTGGGCATCACTGCCCCCCCCCCCCCCCCCCGGGGTATCCAGATTTTTTTGGACTAGGACACGGAGGCAGAAAACGAGCTCCTTATGTCAGATTTGTCCCCCATCAGATCTTGGCCTAGGTCCAGGACTCACCTTTCATGCCATCTGTGTCTTGACAGTTGCCCAGGGCCAGTGACCGCCAGTTCTACAGAAGATTTTGCCCCTGCCTTCACAGACACAGCACCTGCCCCTGTTAAGGGCTTTGACCATGTCAAATCTCTTATTCAGAGCCTGGTTGGTGACCAAACTGTGGTCCCATCAACAGAGGAAAGGTGGGGCACTGTTGTGCTGGCATGCCCAGATTTGTCTTGACTTCATTGTCACCAGCTGTTGATCACCAGGTGTGTACTGCTTGCACACTGCAAGCAAACCGTCTGTTGTTACAGAGGAATGCCTACCTCTTGGGTGAGAATCTGCCTGGTCCCATCTTTCATAAAGCCCACAGGAGGCCCCTCTTCTCAGGAACTCTGTTGGAAGGAGAGATGGCAGAAGTGGTCCATCAGGCACAGGACCTTTGGGCCCACTCGGAAGACCAGCCATGCTCCAAGGCACTGACCAACTCTGTGGAGTCATTGTTGTCCTTGGCCCCCTCAGCTCCAAAACACGGTATTTCTCACACCATGTGTACCCATCCCTCAACTTGTGCTACCTTTGAGATGTGAAGACTAGGGAGGGCCAACAGACTGTTCTGGAACTCTGCCAACACCTGGGTCTGATAATGAACATACCCAAGTCCAGTCTTCAGTGGGAACAGATTTTTGTGTTCCTCAGCATCCAGTGTGACCTGGTAGGCTACATCTATCCTCTTTTGGAGGACAGGTAGGACAGATTTCAGTCTTTTCTTAGGTCCTTTCTGATTTGCAAGGTCTTCTAGAAACAACAATACCTCACCTTGTTGGACTCCCTGTCCTTGATGGACTCATAGGTCCTGCTAGGTCATCTCCACTCTAGCCCTTTGCAGCACACTCTGCAGGACAGATGGATGAGAGACGAGGGCCGATCTTCAATCAGGATCAACCACACCTTCAGTGGTGGTCCATGTGAGAGAACCACTCGAGAGGACAAACGCTGGAGCACTTTCAGGCCCAGCTCGCCATTTACATTGACTCACAGACTGATGGTTTCCCCCAAGCTACTGGTCCCAGTGGTCAATAGAGGTAAGTGTACCAGTGACGTTACACCCACTGCCAGTGTGTTTGAATGTTGCTCAAAAAGTAATGTTGTGTAGCTTATATGGGACATTTGGAGTAATACCAGTACTAATAAGTATATATGCCAACACTTGGGTCGGATAGTGATACTACTCAAGTCCAGTCTTCAGGGGGAGCAGATTTTTGTCTTCCTCAGCATCCAGTTTGACCCGGTAGGCTACATCTGTCATCACTTGGAGGACAGGTAGGACTTGCCTCTTGGCCACCAGACAAACCCACCCAAAGAACACTGCGTCCTCTTACAGCTGGTGTCAACCGACCAATCTCCAGAAGTGGAAGGAAGAGAAGGGGCACATATACACCAGGAGTCACCATCAGTTCCACATGGACTGAGAGATGGTGCCACGGGACTGTCAGGTTTTTAGGATGAAGTGAGTAGAAACTCAACTTGATTTCTTTGGCTTTATTCCCGACACAAGTGTCTTGGCAATGGTGGTCGAGAGGTAAGTGTACTTACTAATACTGATATTACTCCAAATACCCCATGTTTATACCCTCAATGACTGCCATTTTACCTCTGGGGTTTCTGGAACATTCCATCCTACCTTCACGTGAATTATGCTGCAGTACAGCAAAACATCACAAAATTGTCTGACAAAATTCTTTGTCCTTTATACCAGTTGCAACCATCCACATAAATGTGTCATTTGTCTTGTATTTTACCATCTCATGTGAGAATTGCTTACGCATTGCACAAAGTTAACACATGACAAGTCGGTTATATGCAAGTGAGGGCACCCATTTTGAATTGGTGTTGATAATTTGCCGCTTCCATGGCAACAGGAATCATACATGTATAAGTCATAAATTGGACATTTTATGTACCAACATAATACTTAACTTGTTGAGTCTGAAGGGCTGGCATACTGCGCAGTCCAAAGTGATAATAAATCAATCATATGAAAATCAGGGTGTTTCCAAAGCAACTGTTTTGTACTGGTGTTGATTAAAACATTGTTTCCATGGCAACATAGATCATTAATGTATTTGCAGTAAACTGGACTTTAGTATACAAACATAATATATCATTTCTTGAGTGTGGCAGGCTGAGGTACTGCACGAAGTTCAAAGTGATGATAAGTCTGTCATATAAGAATCAAATTTTGCCATAGCAACCGTTTTTATTGGTGCAGATAATTCATTGTTTCCATGCCAACAGGAGTCAAATATGCGTTAGTGGTATTCCGGTCATGGTTTTATAGAAGAACGTGTATAATATGGACATTAGTACTTTCATATTCACATAGGTTAGGCAGTGACAGGTTTGCATATGATGAGTAAATATCTCCGACTAGGGAATTAAGTAACGACTACTAGTAAGTGGTTCTGGTCGAACAGACACAAAAAGTAAATTACATTCTGGGCACTGGGTTTGAACGTACTCAGAGGAGTGTTGCGGTGAGAAAATTCCTCTTCGTTTTTTTAAACCGTGTCCTTTGTCATTCTTCCCATGGAACCTACCAATGATAATGGTTTCTGTTCTTTACTATAGGCAGATACTCATTCATCGAGTAAAAGGTGCTTTTCAAAAGCATAGGTAGCAGTGATAAAGATTTGATGTGCATTTTAATGTTGTTGTTAGTAAAAGAGGGCACTTTGTAAACATTTGTGTACTTTTTGTATCCCATTTTAAGATCAGACAAAACAGCGATCTTATTCACAAATTTAACCAAATTTATGAGCAAAATCTGCAATTCGCCGTGCAAGAGGAACCACAGCCTAAGTGAAAAAATGGTGAAAATTGAGATTTTAATGCACAATCATAGCATAGTACGAGTAGTACATACTCACAAACTTGTTAGAACCCAATGATGAGGAAAAAAGGTGGTTAAAAAGCTATCCAAAAATAGCCTTTGTGTATTATTCTCTTTCACCTACACACAGGAGAGGCGTCTTTTCACTTTTGCATTTTCAAATTGAACAATGGCATAAGTAGCACTTAGGCCCATGTTGCATCAGTTTGTATAGTATGTCATAGGCGATAGTGCAACTTATGCTCGTGTTTAAACTGAAAATAAAAGAGATACATTGTAAAATGTTTCCAACAGGCCATTACACACTTTCTGAAAATAATTCTAAATGTAAGCAAACACATGTCTAGTTCCTGACTAAACTAAAAAACATTGTGGTTTATTCTTGCTAAGTAATTACAAAGTTATACATTGGATAATATAAACTTTTGTGCTTTCTTTCTAGAACCTGATACCTTATGACATGTACATAATGTAATTTTATGATCTTCAATGGTAGTGGGTATTTCGGTTAGGGAACAGCCGATTTAAAATTTTGAAAGCAACCTTATGTGACTGCCCTTTCTGATCTTCCTCCATTTCACCAGAAACCTACCGAAAAGAATCATGACAGAGATGTCGTGTGTGAGAGATATACCTGTCAAACGTGGAATTCTACTCTCTTTTTTAATATAGAATATAATTTATCAAAGACTTAGAGTAAAGGATATAATTCTAGACATTTTGTATTTAACCATAAGCCTACATCCGTAATTCACAAGATGCATATTTAGCATAAGGTAAAACACTGTATTAGGCCTGAAAATGCATCCAGTCTAAAACTAAAACTAGTTTTTACAATGTTGGTGCGAGAATGTTTTTATCAGAGTCAAATCTGGGTATTTCACTGTTATCCTTCCCAGCTCGTCATTTACTGCTCTCTGCCTTTTCCTTTTGCTTTCACTATCCCCACCACTTACATTCCTTCTTTTTCTTCCCTAATTGCCTTTCTTTGTTCGGATATTCATACGAGTTTCACCTAGACTTTTATTTTCTTCATCGCTGAACCTGTCCCATCAGTAGGCATATACTCATCCCCGCTGCTTTCTATCTACTCAGAAGACATATCATCTGTTTCTGTATCGATTTTCATTTAAGGCTACAATATATTCCTGGCTTTTCTTCTTCACTCGAACTGTTGAATTTATTTCAGGTTCAGCAGATGTTTTTGTACTTTCATTTACTGTGCTATTTGCATGAGTCTGAGTCACAGATTGTCCTGCACTAATGGAATTGATGGTAAATTCAGAGAAAGGCTGTGACAGCCCATATGCTAATACACCGTTTGGAACAATTGCTTTGTACCCTTCAAAATCTTCATTTTCAATTTCATTTTACGCTTCACATGAATGTGGCTCTTAACTTCTGATATCAGATTCTGCTTTTTCTGTTGATTTTTTTAATCAAATTCTCATTTAAAGACATATCTTTCTCAAGATATATCTCCTTTGGCAATATTTGTAGAATTCGTACCAAACATAGAACCTTGCATGTGCACACAATGTTCTATGTTTGCTAGAGACAAAAGAAAAAAACACATTTGAGAATCATATGAAACAAAAGAAGGTGCCAGTAAAACAGAATTATTCGAATAAAGGAGCTCTTGGAAACGTAAACATCAAGACCATGAATTTGATACACAAAAGGTCCAGAGAGCACACAAACTGCAAGCAAGATATATCTATTATAGTAGGACGCTTTTGATGTAAAATCGGAAAACTTATAAAATAGCCTCCAAAAAAGCTTATCGCTACATGTGGCACGTGGTTGTAGCAAAAAGGGGTAGCTGTGAAATAGCATCTTGCTTTTACAATCATTCCAAAGCCTTCGACATTATGAGAGGATTTGTCGCATTTCTGAGAGTGGTACTGGCCAGGAGAGAAACTTTCTTTTTCTGTTTTGTGCTTTAATGCTGCATCTGTCCTTACAGTACACATAATCATGCACAAATACTTTTGAAAGGGGCCATTTTCAAATTGAGACAAGAGTGTCCATGAAACTTTAGAAAAAGCTACAAATTTAGCACCATTCACACACTTCATTGATGGGTACAGCTGTTAAAATGGTAGACTCGTCCTCCATATCATGTAACTGTAGAAGATTGGAATATGATATATGATTTCAAGCCATTTGTCAATTCTACAGTTTTGAATCCGAGTGTATGAGTATTGAAAGGTACAATGGACTAAGGTTCATATTTTTTATACTCCAGACGTAAACAACGTAAATCATTTTCCAAGTATAACCTTCTTGATGGAAGTGTTTTATGTGGAAAAGGTCACCCTCTTGGCCATGCGAAAAGGTTACCAAAATTTCAAAAGTCAGCATGACTCTTCTGTATCTTGACTCATTTACGAATAGGCAATGCCAAATATAAGGGTTCAAGAGATATGTGCAAAAAGGATCTAGTTCCTGGTGAATTCCATGGTTTCGGTAAGAATTCATCATATAAAGGAATGAGAGCACACCCTTGGCCAGACCAGGTGAAGAATAGTCTTCCGCAGATGAACAATTTGTTCACCTAATGATTATGATAGCACATAGTTGAGACCAAAAGGTGTAAGGCGATGCTTTTAGGTCATGGATCAATACCATTTCTGTGCATTAGTACATGTGTATTCAAGATACAAACATACTGCTACATACACTATCGCCATAGCTAAAATGTGTAATGAGGTATACAAAGAGACTCAGACATTCATAAAAAGATATCTGGTATAGTTGAAAAATAAAGCATTTTTATCAATGTGAGTGATATATTTGGTAACATTGAATTTCAAGTATAAGGTTAGCAAGTATCAGTACACTTGTGTTTGTGCTGAATCATCCCACTACATGTTCCACAGTGGCAGTATTGTAACTGTACTGCAAACTTAAACCTTTTATGATTTTGTTGATAACTACTGTACATAAACTGCTCAGGCCGGGAGTATAAGAGTTACTGTTTTGTGAAATTTAAACCCGATCAGAAGACATTGCGAATTTCTTCAAATAGCAATATTACCCTGTTTCCATTTATCTGTAAATTTTAGATATATTTTTTTTTCGATATAACATTTTCTATATAGCTATGTATCCAGTATCACATACATGACACTAATAGGTAGCGAAAACCCTTATCCACAAGTGATGTATATATATATATATATATATATATATATATATATATATATATATATATATATATATATATATATATATATATATATATATATATATATATATATATATATATATATATATAATATGCATACAAACGGGAAGACGTGGATTTGCGACTAATTCCAATTATCATGATGTGTTCATGTTTGTGAAACGTGTTTAGTTGGTGCTAGGGTCCATCATGTATCTGTGGGTTTTTCTTCAGTCAGATAAGAGAAACATTGCAACATCTTGATCTAGTCACCTACATATAGGAGCCTATGAAGAATCAGCCAAGCGGGACACACTAACATTGAAAGTTGGGAAAGCAGGATACATCATTTGAACCGGAGGGCTACGCAATGTGCATCGTTTATTCAAAGTTTGTGTTGAGTATTGAAAATGAAGTCACATGCACATATGGCTCACAGAGTAAAACGTTGTAATGGGAGTGTTTAGATATGGCACCGTTACTAGTAAGGCTCCCGAAGGAAAGATTTTTTATTGCAGAGGCTTGCTGGCTCAGTGCGCTTGTGGTTTGCTAGTTTGCTTGCACATATTAAAATTGGGCTAGAAACTTATGTGCATCTCAACATTTTTACTTCAACATGGGCCTATCCTTTTTTATTTTAAGTAATGTACATAGCAACTTGCCTCAAACCGAAACTACTAAGAAGTAAATGGACGTCAAGGATGGATGTGGAAAAGATTTGGTATCCTAAAACAGTCTGATTCAACAGTCTTCTGAAGCGCACTCCATATATGAGTGGGTTCAGGGTATCTGTGGATATTTAGGCAGAAAGGAGCCCTACCCAGCATACGTTGCTGCTTTGATCCTGTCGGCATGCTATTAAGTATTCCGAAACCTTTTTCACAACATCTGGTGTAGTTAAATAACACGAAACACATCTGCGTAAACTTTAAAATCAATTACACAAGATATTATATATGTTATTTGATCACCTAATGTGTAATTAACTTTGAAGAGTTCATATAGTGCATTCAATAGGTAACCTTTACGCACATTATGCACACGTATGGGCTACACAGATCGTCTCTGTCAGCCTATGCTTGCTTCGAAAATGAAAATAAGTTCTTTTCCTGTCTCTTGCACTGATGCCAGCAACCCTTATGTAATATGATAATGGAGTGTTCCTTAAGCCCATTGTCATACCATATTTGCCATGTCCCAGCCCAAAAGACAATTCTACAATTCTTTTTACCTTTCTTACATTTTTTATAAGGGTAATGGAATTGGATTTAACGGGTAGCAGCGATTAAAGAGCAGTTACTCGCCGTATTTGAATTTGCCAGAATACGCGAATTGTTATATAAGCACAAAAAGACAACTGAGACTTTGACCTCCACAAAATTCTATTAAATCTTCCAAACATTAAGGGTGCTTTAGCGGTCGCTTTTTTTTTACATATTGACTCATATATTTCAAAGCACTGTAAGTGGCGCTAACAATATTGAAATCACCCCCGATTTTATACACTTGTTTCAGTCCTGAAGGTAGTATGGCTCCATCCTATCAAACTGAGTACTCTTTTGCGCTCACAAGCACAAACTTTACGGAAGGACAAACTGAATTACGTATGAGCGGACAGACATGACTGATCACAGAAACTCTACAACCTTTGCTCAACAGAACTAAAAACTAAAGGTATAGCGATATCTACAGCGCAACGTCCTATTTTTCAAGACTTAAAAATTTATATCGATATTTTTTGGATAATTCTCTAAAATATTATTTTTTATATCAGAGCACAGAATATGGCTAAGTTCATCCAAAAAAATTGTTTTTGAATAAACGGTTCTGCAGAGCCGCTAAAAGTTAAATCACCGTTAAACATTAAACTTAACGTATGGAGGTAAGGTAGTTACTTCGAAACGTTAAAATTGCCGCTAAATGCTAACTTTTGAGGTCAATTGCCACCGCTAAACGTTATGTTCCCGCTAATGGTAAAAAACAACCAGGGTGACCCGAAGTCGCTTAACGTTAGAAACAATGGGGATGACATGTTGCTGGTAAACATTATACACATTGGCCTTAACATGAAACCTGCATACTTCTGTATACCTTAAAACTTGTATACTCTTTGTAATGTAAGCAAACATTGAAAAAAGACTTTTGTCAACAATGTTTCAATTTTTCAATACATAAGTGTTTGAACTTCTCAATAATCATAAATTAAAAGGAAAAATGCTTGATCATTTTGTATGTTGCAAAACGCTACAGGCTTCAGCAGTGAAATCAGTTAGCCTCAGTCACATATACCGGATTTTTACTGCCGCCCTTTAGACGACCATTTCCGATTAAAACATGACAAATGTCTGATCAGGATCCTATGATTCATGGGTGAAAGTTCGTGAAAACATTTATTTAAATCACAATGAAAAAGGTTGTATTTTTTCAGGAAGCATCCCGAATTTGATCCCAATTATCCCGTTTTCATTCCGTTTCCGATCCGATTTTTACCTTATGCATGGTAAAAAACGATGGAATTTGTCGTACCAGCGTCCTGGACATCCCGAATGATAAAATCAGACGGTGACCACATGGTGAACTGACGTATTTAAAATATATTTCTCCAGTATGAAAATGAAAGAAAAAAATATAAATAAAAAATCTCTAGATTATGCTCAATCCACAGGACACGGGTCTTAGCAAAACTTGACATTGTTACGATTTGGATCCCATTCAGCTGAATATCTCAGGACATATTCACAATTGTAATCAGAAAAGACAGAATTGGCTGAGTTTCTCGAAGTAAATCTAGAAAAGATTTGGTTTCAGCTTTGGCTACCCAATACAAAACCAATTATACTTGGTACTTGCTACGGTCCCATTAAGGGCAGTGGATCTTTACAACTCTTTGAATTAACTTTATTCACGTTACTGTCTGACTGTGCACTATGTACTTTAGGTGACACAGATATTTGCTTCTTACGGAAAGATGGTAGTCTTCACTATTCATACATAGGGTTATTGGATCTTTTTAAATGGATTCAGTGTGAAAAATCCCTCCGAAATTCACCAGTACACCAGGAGCAATAGTTGACCATGTAATTAGTAACAGCACTGAGATGTTGTGTCAGTCTGGCACAATGTGTGTTCGGTTAATTTATTTTATTTTTTTATTTTATTTATTTATTTATTTTTTTTCAGTTTATTGCTCACGTATAATTGGTAATTATTTCTTTTTTTCAAGTTAACCAGCACAACCCAGTTAGAGTTTGATCTATAGAACAGTACAGCAAAGAATTGCAACCAAGATCAGTCAGATAGACTCGACTCATGTTTTGACCTGTACAAACATTAACTGCTTGGAAACAGAAATATTTTTCATACAAGTCACAAATGAGCTGATTCCAATAAAAGGTGCAAGATTAAGGGTAAGGACAAAATTTGGATGAACACTGAATTACGTGAACTTAGGCAAGATACTACACGCACAGAACCAAGAAGTAAAGCCAAACTTTAAAAGAAATACTCTAAACTGAGAAATGAGATTCAGGGAGAATTTACAAAAGCAAAGTGTAAGTATTCCATAGTAAAATCGAAGAAAATAAGTTTATCTCAGGCAATTTTAGCAGCATCCAGTTTCTTTAGGTAATAGCCATACATTTAAGTCCCAGTAAAATAGTTTGGGTTTAGATCGCCGGTTATCTTTTGATTCAGCCCCCCCCCCCCTTCTTTCAATGAGTTGTACACAGCAGTTGCTGAATCTCTCCACCTCTCACCAACATGATCACACTGCGTCTGAAGCATTCGAATCATATTGCAGTGATATTGCTCCAAAGAAACTGAAGCCACACAAAGTTGGTGTGGATTTTTTTAAGAAAAGAATTAAGTAAACTAAAGTCCAACAATAATACAGAACTGGAAATCATCCCAGTTACATTTCTGAAAAATGGAGCTACTGTCTTGAAAACCCAGTCACTCGCATAATTAATCTTTTAGCCTTAAACTTCCAAAATTAATTTGGATTTTTTTTCATCATGTATTTGATGTGTTACCATAAAGAGTATACTTGAATACAATTGAACGAAACTAATATTTGTAACAATTTTCAGGGGGAGGGGAACATAATGCTTCAGTAGCAGGGTCCGCGTCACTAACTGGGATCCCGCAATATAGACCATCCTGAAATAATGCAAACATGTTGTATATATGCATATATTAAAGATTAACGTGGTTGAAACAGCTACACCTGTAATCCCAGGTCACGTAGAAAAAGTTGTGTTCAACAGTGTTCCTGATCCAACCTTTAAAGAATTATTTTGCGCGGGCTAAACGACCGCCACAACCCATATAATAAAAATAAACAGAAAATGAAGTCTTGATGGTTGGCCCTGTGTGCTCCTGCATTATTTTTTTTGGAGAACAAAAGTATCAAAGATCAATGAGCATATATGCAGGCTTCTATTGCACCAATTAAAATATTCGTCAAAAACATAATGAAAAAAATATCTAAATTAATTTTGGAAGCTTAATATTCATATTGTCATGTGGCTTTGCAATGCCAAAGCAATCAAATATAAATCTATATTAACAGTGACACATGGTGACCCTCGGTGATATATAAATGTGTCAACCAATGCAAAATTCGCGACACCAGCTGAAGCTACTGTCTGTAAAACTGCACAAATCGGAACTGCATGCCCACTTCTATGGGAATGGAGAAGTAGGCCTAAGAATGGACATAAACAAGACCGTTATGGGAGCAGTAGTGGAGCTTGTAGTGACAGAATCCCCCCCCCCCCCCGCTTTAAAGCCAAAAACATGAAGAAGTCCGTTGACAAGTGGGCTGTTGCTTGTCTTTCCATTAAAAAATAGATAGATAGATAGATAGATAGATAGATAGATAGATAGATAGATAGATAGATAGATAGATAGATAGATAGATAGATAGATAGATAGATAGATAGATAAATACACACTGAATAACAGTCACTGGGATGAAGAAACTAATTATTCCCTATTCCAACCAACTATAAGTAAATTCAATAATAAATTCAAAGAACATTGGTTTTATTGACATCTAAATGTTATCCATAAAGGGAAGCAGTTGTGCTTTTTTTTCACGCCTGCTGCAAAGATACCAATACGGAAATCATGACATCAGACAAATTAGAAATAAGGTGAAACAGATAAAATAATCAAAGAACATTCATTGGTCAAGATAAAAAAAAAAGAAAAAGAAAAAGTAGCACGTTGGGCTTACAGGCAGGCTTACTTGGCGAAACAGACATAGAAATGTTAAGGGAGGAGCCTGTAGCTATTCATGAAAGAGTTACACGATTAGGTTTAACAAATATTGATAGATACAGGATTCCAATGTTTAGTAGGTTGAAAGTAGAATATCTGAGGTTACAAGGATTATGTGGTTGCAGACTTTTTAGAGCGTGGTTGGCCAATTGGTTATGCAGAGCCTGTACCTTATGGTAGCAAAGGAATCAATCATGCTAGGGCCGGAGACTTCCCCAATGACATTGACCAATATCTGATTAAGCAAGTCAATCCAGGATCAGTTTTAGGGCCATTTAAAATAAATTATTTTAGTAGCTATCTGATATTCCTATCTTTAAAATCAAGACCAAAGAGGAATACTACAGGACAAAGGTTATATTAGATTAAAGTTCTCCTTAAGGTGGCGGAGTAAATTCGGGAATAGAGAAAGATATATACTTAAGAGGAGAAGTGCTTGTCACATACCCTTCTGTAGATAATCATGTACAACAGGTGAAATAGAAAAGGTAGGGCTGCGCTTTGTTTAAACGGGACTTAAGGCGAGCCTACCGCCAATTCCAATAGACCCAGGGGATTTAAATTTGCTAGCGTATTAGTGGATGGGCAAATTTCGTACATAGGACACGGCCTACAGGGTTTCGTTTATCTTCATACATATGTCAAAGAAATGCAAATACAGGGGGGCTTAATCTACGAAAACCATCGATTTCGAGCTATCATTTGTTTTTATGATTTGGCTTGGGCTTAAACATGACACAACGCCATGGGAGCATACAGTTGTCACGGTCAAGTACTTTTAGACTCTGGAATAGAATAGTCGTCAAATCAAGCACTTCAACTAGAAATAAGGCTGCCTTTTTTCGAGGCTCAATTTGATGCAGAAAATTTGACTTTATCAGTTACACAGGTAAGCTTCCAAGAAATAGGGTGCTTAGTATAAAACCGGCTGTGGAAATATTAAGCTATGCAAATAAAAGTGGAGTCTGTAATAAGGAAATTAAATGTCATTGCAGCTTGTCATTCCAGACGGAATTATTTTATCACCGATAATGCAATTTTTGAGAGATTGGCCAAAGGAGCAAACAGAAGTAGATTTGTCGCAAACGTTTAAATTAGATCTGAACTGGTAGGGATAATTATTTTAGATGAATATTATAGGATCCTCATGTGGGCTATAAAAGAGTGGTCCTCTCCGGATGGTGTGACAGTATGCAATGTGTGTTTAGAAGCAGGAGATGGCTGATATCAGGGTGAATACTTCCATGTTAAACTTCCTTACAGTGTCATGAGGTTGCATTTACATATGAATGTCTTGGAACTGCTATGCACCATAATAACATTAAAAGTGTGGGGGAAGATACTGGGAGTTAAGAATATTGTATTGAATAGACCTGCTCATAGGACTCGGGTTTTTATTCGGTTTACTTGGGGAACCGCACCCTGCTTTGTTTTCATTGTGTGCTCGACCACGGGGGTCGGATTGCACGTGGAAGCATAAGAAAGTAAAACACAAGATGTGCTTGGATTTAACTAAAAATTAAACCGTCAGCAATCTATAAATGCACGTTCACCACTAATTAGACAATTTAAGTAAAATATTAGCACTGCTCAACACAATACATGCTGTAATCACTAGCGTTTACCGTGGCATCCATTGTGAACATATGACGGCGTGGGCCGGATTCGGCTACTTGCTGATCAGACAATCAGGCCAACAATGGAATGCATAATTAATAACGGTCCGGAAATGTTCGGTACAACTCGGTATGAAGAGGTCTATTGTGACAGTAACAGTTCGGTCAT
>OZ026628.1:6194701-6414701 GCA_964020975.1 Hermodice carunculata
TTGTGCAATGAAATTTACTTTTGAAATTGATATAATAACTTCCTGGTAGATTGATGTGTGCAAATCAGAAATCTACTATCAATTCAATTATGAAGCCATGGCAATGACAAAGAGCGCCACTGGTTGTGTCGTAACATTTTCAATTTAAAGCAGAGTTATCAGTTTGATTCGGAATTAAACTTCTGTGCAACCTTCTGGAAGCACAATTACTGCTTCTTTATAAATGGAGATAATTCCATTTCCGTCTTTGGTGGAGTAAATTGGTTTGGCTTTTGGTCATCCCTATGTGGTAACAGAGCATTTGCTAACTTATATCGCAATATATAAACTTTGCTTATGAATTGTCGCCTGTCTATTGTGTGCAGAAGTGGACTACATATGGGCAGCAAAGGGATTGTTGTTAGTGTCATGAGGTCAACAAGCATAAACGAATCTTCGCTGTGTTTTTGCAAGCTTGTGGTTATAATTAGGAATATATCAGACAGCATAACTGAAGCACATGTGATAAGTATTACCGGGAGTATTTTATTCCTTCTGTTGTCATAACTTACTTGTCCCGCAACGGCATGAGATATATGAAACACTGTGCAGTGCCCTATGACAGTACAGAGAGTCAGAATATTATATATGATCAGATAAAATGTTGTCACCAATGTCCATTGATAACCTCCAGATGACAATGCAATAGAGACACAAAATAAAGATCCACGTTCCTGAGGTAAAATGACAAAATACAAATTTGGTATTAACCAAATACTTAATGCTAAAATGAGAATGTATCCAACAAAAATGCTGTATACAAAATATCTCTCAGCCAAAGAAATTTTAAAGGGAAAAACGCTCCCAAAAAGCCTGAGTAAAGTCATAAGGAACATAATAAAGATACAACAGGCATGTGAAACAAGGGTTATCACACAGCACATTGAACACATTAGGCTTTCCAACCATGGGGCATATGACAAAACTATAAAACGGCCGTGGGCAATATCCCTTATACCAATAACCAGAAGATGCGCTCCTACAAGCATATCTGTAATTGACTGCGCAACCACCATTACAGAAGACACCCTCTTCTTTTCTTTATTAAATTTGGGAAGTAAAGCTCCTATATTTGAAATAAAGACTAGACCTATTTCTACCCAAACAAAAACACGATAACCTGAATTAACTAGGAGGCCTGAACAGGTATATGAACCGTTGTGTTTAGGATAACATTTATTTAGGTAAGGTACATTGCAACATATTTTGTAATTATCAGTGATAAGCATATTAATATTATTGAGGAATAAGTAACTGTCGTCATCAATTTCAACGATGTCGTTTTGTGTTAACCAAATTGTCTGGATGTAAGGTATTCCCCAATCTGCCATAGTAATTATTTTCTTTAATTTATTTCCTGAAATGTCAAGCTCTTTTAAGCTATACGTCCCAGTAAACGAAGAAGTAACAATGGTGTGGAGACACAGTCTGCTCAAATTAAGAGATATTACTTTTCCTAGGCCACAGAAACCACGTGACGAAATTGTTTGAATTGGATTTCCAGCTAAGGCCACTTCAAGCAAATTGTGTAGACCACTAAAAGCATAGCTTTCGATGTGACTAATATAATTTTGCAGCAATGACAGATAAATAAGCGTCGATGCACACTTAAAACTATGGAACTTAATAATGTTCAATTCATTGGATGACATGTCTAAAACATATAAATGGTGCCAGACTGTGTTCATATTAGGTATCAAACGTTTAATGGAGTTTTTGTTGAGAATAAGTGCCTTAGCATACTGTACATGTTTTGGAATAGCATGCAATCTTTTATTGACGCAGTTTACAGTATAACCATGGCAGTGACAGTGAGAAGGACATCTTATATGTGGATATCCCACACAGGTTTCTTCATCATCCCCATACAGACATTGAATTACACCATCACAAATATCAGAGACATGGATACAAATATCTGATTTTCTACATTTGAAATTATACTTACACTGTTTGAATACGCATGCAGTTTCGTCATCTCCCAAATTGCAATCCCATTGTCTATTACAAATGAAGCGAATGGGAACACAATAGGAATTTGGACACTTAAACATTCGGGAACATGTCATTCTTCCACATCCAATGAGATGCTCACCTTCAGAACAAGGTATAAGAGCACCATTTCTACCAAGATTGTAAATACACCGGGAAAACATCGAAAAACAGGAACTGTCAGGCTTGCATCGTAGCATATTGGGCAGTCGGCACAATGATACATTTCTTTTGTTATTGTAAAATTTCGAAAAGATAGTTTTCCGGTTTTCTGAACCAATTACATTCTTTCCATTCTGGTTAAATATTTCAGTGTTTCCAGCCAAGCATGAAACTTCATCACTTGCATCAATACACTCTGGTATATTATTACAAAGTTTTGATAGAGGCACACAACCACCGGCGTCACACTGAAAATATGACAAGCCACACTGGCATGATGGCTTAATACATTCCACAAAGCAAATATGTAAAGCTGGTTCATAACCATCTGTGAATGTACATATTCCTTTGCATTTTAGCTCATCTGATACACTCTTACAGTCAATAGTACCATCACATACGTAATGTGCAGCGATACATTCCAAACTGTCGCAGAGAAATTGTCCACTTGTGCAATTTTCTTGGATTGCATGTGGTCGTTTTTGGCAAACACTTCCCAAAATCAATTCCTTTGGATCATAATATGATGTATTGTCAATAGCATTATGAAATTCTATGTACGGCATTGAAAATATATCAGTTGTTGTGCAGCAGACTACCTCAAGGGATTTCTCATATGGCATAACCAGGTACTTGAAAGTTGCAAAAATTGGTTTGCCACCTACTGACACCCAGAAGTGCTTTCCTCTATCTGTCAAATGTAGAATCTCCATAAATTTAACAAAAGCAGATATCCTACCCTCTCTATATTCCAAAGCATACTTTGTGTACTTGTCCCATGCATACCCAACGTAATCTCCTTGATAATGAGTCAAAATGATTCTGATAAACAGTTGTACCTGTTGAACATCAAATTGCCCTAGCTTTAATACATGGGCAGATAAAGGAGCACACGCAGTTTGGGCATCGACAAAAGAATATGAACAGTTATTGTGCAAAAAAGGGTGCAGACATGTTCCATTAAACAAAATCCAGAGTGTGGGACACTCTGTTGTGAATTGTTTCTCAAGACGTGGTACAAAGGCAGGATCCAATGTTTTACATATGTATGAAACGAAAGGAAATGTTTCCTCACACGGTATATAATACCAGTATGTTCTATGAAATGATGCGATAAATGCTATTGCTGAGCATTTGTGCGTTACATTCCATATATTAGACCGTATCTTGTGTTTGAATTCGAACGTGAGCAGATCATTGTGTGTTGTGTCAATTATTGTCTTGGAAATAAAATTGAACCTCTGTAGCATGAAGGCCCATTCTGAAACGGTTACAGGAGCCCCAGTGATCCATGTTGCACGTGTATACTAAACAATGTAAAAAAAAACAAGGAATGTTGGCTTTAACTCAAACTGACTGTCAAATAATCAGAGAAATTTAAAGTTGAACCCACTGTGCAGAAACTATAGATGGGCTCATGTGACAAATTCTGAAACAGTGTTGCTTCTCAAGATTAAAAATCACGACAAATAAGTAGAGCACCATAGATTTAATTTTCCTGGGCACCTAACATTACGTTTACCTATCAAATTTAATATACTGAGGGAGATATATATTTATATCCATCTCGATTAACTTCAGTATGTTACATTCAAATGCAAAATGTTAATAGACATAGATCCTAAAAGTATTGAACACGATCAAATACACAATGACAAAATGGGATACATTGGTCGCTATGTGAGGTATAAACCTCAGCATGTCTGAAAAGCTAAAAACCTGCATTTCATGGTTTCTTTCTTTAGTTTGTCAAAAAAAAAAAAAAAAGAAACAAAACCACAACAAAATTTCAGGTTAATAAATGAATGTATTTGTGCAGGGTAAATGAACTATTTATTGTCCATTATTACGCACACTGGAATATTTCCAAACCCTTTTGATAATTATTTTTTATAGCCAAAACAGAACCAATTAGACTATAGGTTTGTGCATGTGAGAAATTAAGTAGGTATCTGAATATACAACAAAAACACAACGAAAAACGACATATACATAATTCTTGCAACATCAGGCCCAGTAAAGTATTGTATTTGTGTCTTTTTTCCCAGAACCACTTCCAAGTAGTCATTATCCTATTCCGCAGTCCGAACTCTTTACTTCCCATAAGCTAACCTGTCCCTGTCCAACCTATATACATATAGAAGAACTTTTGTCCATATTGCACACATTCCTCGGTAAAATTTTGACATAGGCTGTATAAGCCCAAATAAATTAAAAGGTCTTCAGTGGGTAACTACTCAAAGGATTCGGAGCCTTTTACCCATACATGTCTCTTTGAGTAGCGGCTCCTTGCTAAGCTATATATTCAGCAAAGACAACCACATAATAATGAATAAATATGAACGTGGCAATTGATGAATTAGCTAAATACGTGAAGTTTTGCTTATAAATGCAGTGCTTTATTATGAGAGAAGAATACCTGCCAAACAAACCATAACTAGCAAGTGTGTATAGTACAGGTTCAGATAAGAACAATTTGAATTAACGCTGAATCACTATGTATGCATTCTAGCTGGACGGGACAGCTTATCCTAGTTAAAACACACGCCAGTGTTTAAGTGAATTGGAAACAAGCTGGGGTTTCATATTCAGTCCTAGTAATTTTAAAATAAATAGTTGCAGCTACACCACCTGTACAAACAAAAGGAAATCCTAACAAGAACTGCAACAATGTACATCCTGCACCACAGATGTAAAACAAACTCCATGATGAAACCTACTCCTCAAGCATTTAAGAGAGAATGAAAGTCATTATTATTTATTTCAAAACATGTTATCAAAACAATTTTTCTTAACATGATTTTAAGTACAATTAGGCAAACATGTAATTGCCATAGGCTGCTGCTTGGGGTTAATTGCTTAGCTACTTCAAAAGTAAAATCATTTACTTTGTGATATACTTTAATACAAAACATATCATTAGTGACCTGAATATCCAAGTCAAAAAAAATTAAAAATAAAAATAAAATTCTCTAAAACCATCTGAATTGTTACCCTCCATATGGATATGTTTTGGGTAAATTTCTTTCGCAATTTCACTTAAATTTTGTACATTCACAGAAGCAATGTCATCAATATATCTTGCGTTGTTTGATAATTTTGTAGCCATTTGAAAATATATACATTCAATCTAACTTTTAACATTGCAAGTATAGGAGAAAGCCTGGTGTGTTATGAGACCATAACACAGTAGCCTTGTGTGTTATGGGACCCTAACACAAGTGTCCCACCCACATTCCAATAAGCTGCGCCCACCTGCGTTTCCGGAACCTAACACTTGAACATGCTGGGTAAATCAGTTTCTGGACTTTTCTCTTAATTGTATGTATTACATTTCTAAATTTCGTTAATTGAGCAGAACAATTCAGAGGGAAATGTAAATATAAGCAATGAGGGTCGCTTTTGTGTGTGTTATGGCATAATGACGGGGCTGATTTAAGCTGGAATCGGGCGAGGCGCACTGGCGTGCGCCAGACCCACGATGTCAGCTTCAATCACGTGTGTCATTATGCCATAACACATACAAAATCGACCCTCATTTCTTAAGTGCTTTTTCATCAATTTATCCACATACTTAAATTCAAGCCATAGTGCAATAGTGTTATTTATTGT
This sequence comes from Hermodice carunculata, assembly GCA_964020975.1. NCBI lineage: Eukaryota > Metazoa > Annelida > Polychaeta > Eunicida > Amphinomidae > Hermodice > Hermodice carunculata. The sequence goes on from OZ026628.1 coordinate 6,200,507, forward strand.
GACCACGAGGGCTGCCTGAAAATTTGTAAGCATAAGTGGGTGTCACATTAAATCTAACTTTGGCCACCAATAAGTACAATCACTTACTGAATCATAGACATAAGAACTGCAACTGTAGTGTGATAAGTCTCTTTGTTCTACACTGTATTGTGAATCGACCGATTGAAATTACCAGAAAAAGGACAAAAATGGCTATAGGGTTGTCATCAAGTATCTGTACTTGAAAGAGCTAACTCAAAAACAGATACACGCTGACATGGTCTCCACTTAAGGGGATGGTGCCCCTTTCTTTTCTACTGTTAGGAAGTGGGCTCAGCAGTCCAAGCATGGCAAACAGAGCCTTAATGATGCGCATCTAGGAAGGCCTTCAACAGCAACTACTCCCTAAACATTACGCTGGTGCATAGCATGGTGAAGGCTTTTTATTTTCTATACCTTCAGAACAATTTGCCTGCATATTTCAATGATATTTGTGCACAGACACCTGTAAATCACCCAAATCAAACCAGAAACAAAGAATCCATGCAACTACTTGTCCCAAAAAGAAATAGAACTCGAAAATGTATCAGATTTTTTATTCCTTCGCTCCTTAAAATACACCTCCTTGCATTAAAGACAAATTTCATACACATTCTCTATCTGGTTTTTCAAAATACGCGAAAATTCATTTCACTAGTCATTACCTTGAAACATGTACCACTTCAGATTGTTTTGTGTGCAACAACTAATGCGCCTTGTCTTTTTCTTTTCATTTAACTGCTATTCGGAGTATTCCATTCCATTATGATCAATATGCTGGAGAAATAAATTGTTTTATGTTTATTCATATCCTAGGTGGCCCCAGTGATAGCGGACATCATGTCCTTAACTGGGGTTATCCTGACATAACCTCTTTTATATATAATGTAACCTTATCGCCAAATGGAACTGTTATGTATGCGTATTTGTACCTCACCTGTATGTATTTCTGTCAAATAAACCACTTCTGAGTCTGAGAGTTCTGAGTTCATCAAGGATTAACCACACTACATATTGCAAGTCTTGTGCGAATTTTGCATGAGAGGGTTAAGCACATTATCACCAAGGAGTTGGGAATGACAAGAGTTTCTGCAAGATGGGTGTCAAGGGTTTTGACAGGAGATCACAAACGTGTCTGATTCCTGGCGTCCTGTGACAGTTTATTCCATTCAGAAGCTGATCCCAATGATTTGTGAGCCAGATCTGTAACCATGAATGAGACCCGGGTCCATTGCTTTGACTCAAAAACCAAAATCAAGTCTAAACAATGTAACCATCCTGGATTACCACCCCAAAAAGGCAAAAAGTCCGCTCTTTCTGCTGGAAAGGTGATGGCTGTAGTCGTTTTGGGATTCCAGGGGTATTCTCCTGTTTACTATCTTCCAAAAAGGCCAGATCGTCAATGGAAGATATTATGCTGACCTACTGGGACAGTTGCATTAAGCTATCAAGGATAAGCGATGGGGAATACCCACTGTAGAAGTCCCTTCCCACCAAGACAATACTCCTGTTCACAGATCAGTGGGTCCATGTCAGCAATCCATGGTTATGAATTCAAACTTATTGCCCACCCATTTCTTCAATCGATTTAGTCCCGTCACTTTTCCACCTATTTGCCAAAATGAAAAGGTACTAGGCAGCTCCCACTATCCTAGTAATGATAACGTCATTTCTGCTGTGAATGAATTTTTTAGGGTGGCTGAAGAAAATTTCTTCGTGACTGGCATCCAAGGCATGCAGCTTTGCAACATTAACATTTATAAAGCAGTGCTGCAGTGAGTGAATGAGCACTAGAGACTCGAATGTATTGTACTTAAACAAGGGGGGGGGCACAGTGGTAAGGAGGTAGCCTTTGAGTTTTGCTATGGAACACTTGCAGCATATTATGAAGTGCTAAGATTGATTTCTGAGGCTCTGTGATATCCCTAAAAATAGCTGTGGACACACTCTGTCAACACTATCTGCAAGTCAGCATGATATCTGACCTAAACACACTATTGAGGGTATCCCATGGAGCCTACAGAGCAGATAAACAGAATGAAGTCAGGAGAAGTCCTCAGGCTTTGCCAGAACATGGTAAGCAATATGGATTGTGATTTTAGTCACTCTGGATCATCCCCAATTTAGTTGGGGTGACCCATGGTAATTTGGCCACTGACAGTAAAGGTGACCATTCTGTGGGTTTCTTAAGGGCCACAGGCAATGTATGGAGAACACTCATCCCCTTGGCGTATCATGAACATATCCTCAAGCATAGACCAAGCAATCTATGAAGATGGATCATGGGGCTCATTTACATCATACAGGGACTCCAACACGTTATCCAACCTGGTGTGTGTTCCTGCTTAGATTCAAATAGTAAGGTGCCACTGTTATCAATGAGGCAGTGTCAGTAGCCTCCCTTGTTGGGCCAGCTTTTTGCCACCACATGTGCATCTCACCAGGCCCAGCAATCCAGATGACCTTGAAATTGCAACCTGGGCAGATGAGGCCAAGGGATACAGCATGCGTGGCCTGGACAGAAGATCAACCAGGCCAGCAAACCCAGCCCCAAACAGGGTGGCAAACTGATGCTGCATCGATGCTTGGATGGCTGTCTAAGCCTGCATGGCCTGTGGTATTTTATGCAGCACCAAGGTCTGAAAGCTCAGTAGTGGCACCCAAAGCCCCTCCAAAGAGGTAAGAATAAGCACTCACCATGAAACTGACACTTCAGTGGACATTGCAGAGGCACCCACCCCAGGCTGAAAGTCCAAAGGCCAAATGTCCCAGGCTCAGGCTTGTGTGTATGTATTTAAATGCACATGGCCAGAACATGCATTAGCATCTGAAGCCATTGCTGAAAGGGGACTGCACCGCAGCTACCTGCAGGCTGTGTTATGTAGAAAGTATGAGTGGCCCAGGGATCAGAGACACTCCATTCAGAGCTAGTTCCCTCAGCACAAGAGGCATGACAGGTGAGTTGAGCTTTCCACTTAGGCATGGCTGGAACATCAACTTGAAGCACTTCTGCACACTTGGAGTACATCTTGCACAGTGTCTACAGGGGTGCCTTTGGACGCACAGGAAGTCTCAAGCTTTGTAACAAGCACTACAAGCAAATGGTGATGCTAATTGCTATTGGTGGGTGCTGTCTCAAATCCTATGCTTGACCAGAATTGCCTCTCACTGTTAGAAGGAACCTATCAGCCTTGCCAAATGGAGACATCAAGTCAAGGAGGTGATAAACTGGCAAACCAAAAATTCTAAAGAAAGAAATCTTGATAAATCAGGGTTAGATAAATACCATAGACAGGCGTGATTGCACAATCTACTTTATACACAAGCAAACAAAATTCAACCCAGGAAAAAAAGGAATAAACAGGGCTTTGTGTAGCCCATCCTCATCTGACATTGACATGCTACCCATAAGCAGCCCTCTCATTTACTCAGCTATTTGACAAATGCTTTTTGGCTCTGTTGTACTATGGGCTGTGTTCCCTGGCTAATAGTGGAGGTAGAGAGCTAAGGTAATGTTCCAGATTTACGAATGCCATCAACTCTGCTTACTGATAAGTAAAGAACCCCATAAGGAGGAAAGTATATAGTATGTCTCTTATTATGTTTGACGTGATTTATAAAATTTGAATCCTAAGTGGCTGGGCTTATATCTTTTTGGAAAAATAAATAGGTCGTTACTTAATGAAAAATATTTATAAAGTTAAGAGGACCAATATCAGACTTCCTTTATGTATGATTGCCTGTCTTATGTGAGGAGTGAAATATATTCTTAAAATTGGTCTTGAAGGCTGGATTTTGATGTATTGGCAATTTGGGTTTCTGCTTTTTGTTGTGTTTGAATCTTCAATCACTGTTGGGTTGGAATTTACGAAAGTGGGTATGTTTTTATAAACTACCTGGTCTAGGGATGAGTATTTTGAAGAGGAAGTAAATGATGTGAATTCCCAGAGTAATCTCCACTGACTTATATGGTAACCAATAGGAATGGATGCATTATGTGACATGTTCCAAAATTGAAAATTTCTTTCGAGAGCATCACCACCTGGTGAACACTTTTGCTCAGTCCTCGCTCTAGCTACATCTCAGCAGGTTTCACAACAATCTGAAAAGTAACTTTGAAAAACAAGTAAACAAAGAGGAAAACATGCAAAATGTTATTAATAATTAGGACCAAAAAACATTGCAATGTGTTGAACAAATTGACGGCCAGAGGTACCCAGAAGGTCCTGATGCAATTTGAAAGGAATTGTTGGAACGGCTTTGAAAAAATTATTTAAAGATTTTACACCTGAAATTTAAAATCAATCAATCAATCAATCAATAAATAATCTGAAATCAACGGACTGCGACAAAGTAGTAGGTTAAGTAAAACTTGCTATAGACCTGCATAAGGTAAATCACCACAAAGCTTGAAGCATTGCAGGAAACGGAAAGGTGAAAAATGTAAATTTCATGGGAATCCCCTTTGACCCTGCATTGTAATTAACATGAATGCATGCACTTTTTGACAGGTAGCCGAGTTTAAGCCTTCCTTCAAAATCAGGCATCCACCAAATTACCACCTGGGAAACCTTAGTTTAACCCATTCGCAAGCTACACTTCCATATTTCAGAAGAAACACAGTTTTTTCTTTAAAGACTTTCGGTACACTGGTCAAAAGAATTTACAAATCTCTGTTTTCTTGGTGTGAATAAAGATATTGGCATTTGAAGCAAAATGCAAGCAAAAAATCGGCATGTCACGGTGCTCCTTTTGTCGCTAGGTGGCGATACATGCAAGGACTACCGAAATTTGATAGCAAACATTATAGATGTGGGAAAAAGCATAAAAGGAAATTAAGGATGCAAAAATATGCATAAAGTAACTCAAAATGACTGTATGCAATGTATATCAAGCCTTTTAATAACAAATATGTGGACAAAACATGCTGGAATGTGACTGTGAATTCATCTCGTCTTGCAAAATGTATAAGTGCTCATATTATTTTTTAAGTTTGAAATAGAAAAAATATTTACAAATTCCTGAAAAATTGTAGGGGGTTTCCAAAATGTGTACTGATTTCATTGATTAACATGAAAAGAAATCATACGGTGCTATTTTTTTCCTCAATTGTACAAAGAATTCATGCAAGTTCATAGGTACAAGGTATCCATTCATTCTCTAACTTCGATACCATATCAATATACATGTTTGTAGCTTAAATAAAAGGCAGTACGTCGTTAATTTTATATTCCAGTCATAATATATAATTTCATAGTTTAACTTAGAATAGGCAAACATTTTAAGATTATCTCCATAGTGCAATACAGCAATGTGGAAAAAAGAGGTAAATAAAACAATATCAAAATTATAGTTGCCTTAACACATTGTCGAATGGTAACACAGGTAGCACATTATCAAATATGGCAGTGCCACCTTTTGATGCTAGGGTATTACTGTGTTGTTGTTGTTTCTTCCAGTTGGGACAGTGTTTATCGTACCACTTTCACAAGAAATGTAAAGTACACTGGTCAAGCCATATCGTTTTTCTGATTCTGTATTTTTTAGGGACAGTGTTTTTTTTTTTTTTTTTACATTCCTCGCATACACGATTATCGGCCAGTACACTTAGTTGCACTTTTCTACGACCTTCGTCCCAGTTATAACTGTCAGTGTTTACATGTACATGTGGCATTTGGGGGGTGGGCGTGGCACTTTCGACAGTGGCTTGGTCAGCGTTCGCTGATCGTGTACATGCGTTTTGGTCTACCACTGCCAAGTTTCGACATATTCTGCCTTGTTTTAGAGCATTTAGTCCTTCGTTTTGGCACTTGTTAACAAACCGCCCATTCTTTTTCCTTTTCACTCTTCGTAAACAATCCATATTTCTCAAACGGAACTGTGCAAAATAGGAAAAGCGAACAGCAGCTAATGCAGGTATCGACAAATACCAGCTCTAACTGTATAGAGGCATTGGACCATAAATGGTTGCACATATCTCTGTGTACCGAGCCTCTTTAAGCTAAAAAGGCAAGTTAACCATAACACATACACAAATCACAAAGAAATATATCTTAGCGTCATCTGTGGAAAAGATGACAGTCTGGAGATCCTCAGAAGGTTCTTTGTGCAATTCCCAACCGAGTTCCTTGGCATTTTGGGACACATTTTTAAACTTTGCCAAAAAGTAAACAAAAAATTATATTAAAAAATACAACCGTCAGTGAATCATGGCTATACTGTTAATAGAGATCTACCCAGGATACATCCCCACTGTTATGAAAATCTGTATGGGTGTTTGTTTTCATTTCGATAGGTCACTGTATTCATTTTGTGTGCCGGGTCCTTGAGTTCAATGATTAATGTGCAGGGTCATTGCACAGCCCTGAGTTGGCCTGTTTTGTGGGTGACTCGCATGTAATTGGTTACATGTAGAATGAGCCAGAATGGTACCCTACATGCATATGAGGTGATCCAGACATGTCTCAAAGGATGTGTGACTAATTGCAAACCTCTGGAACAAACTAGAGATTTCTCTGGCTCACTCTATATAAAGCAGATATTTCTCTGACTGAGGGAGCAGAGGAGAAGAGAAAATTCTGAAGGATCTCACAGAAACTGTGTGTTGTCATTAAACCATTGGGACTGTGAGTCATTGTTTACATCATACCTGTGGAGCGTGGACAGTGTCTTGAGTGGACTTGTATATTTGGTGCTACCCATTCACATTTTGTAGCTGTGGAGCATGAACCTTGACTTTGTGTAGACTGGTATATTGTACCATATTGGAACCAAAGCGTACCTCTGTGTGATTGGATCAGCACCACACCTTTCAGTACCACATTGGACCCAAACCGTACCTATGTGGGATTTATACCAGATCATTTGTCACCTGTCACAGGACTTGGAACCGTGGGACATTACCTGTCGATAATTTCATCAGAGCTTAGGATTTACCTAAGACTGTTTGACTGTTAAAATATCAGTGGAGATATGTTTGCCTACTCAGTACTGATTTTGGTTGTTAATATATTGTAATTGTTAAAGTAATGTATTTGTTGCCATTCTTTGTTGAGTTCTGCAAATATTCAAATGGAGGGTATCGGAACAAGGGGGCTTGTCAGGGATCAATCTAAGACAAACGGGATCAAATTTAAGACAAAACATTGAGTTACTTTGGCAATAAGACAATAACAGTTGAATCAACTAGAAAATTCCGGAAGTTTCTATACACTGAATCGTACAGTTTGAACTCAAGAAAGGATATCCGGTATTTATAAACATAGTTTTTCGTCAATATACAGACAAACAGACAACATGCCAATAGATCTAAGTGTGTTTCTGGCTGATCAGGACACACAGCAGTCAAATATTTTGATAAATTGCCAAAGAAAGACCTGGAAAATATGGCCAAATACTTAAACATTGGAAATACCATAAGGTATCAGCAAAATGTCTTTGAAACAAAGGATAATTTCACATTTGGTTAAAGAAAATTTCCTTGAGGATGAGGGATCAGACGATAAAAGTTTGGCAATTCAGCTGGAATTAGCTAAATTAAAACATGAGAGTGAAAGAGAAGCAGGACAGGCTACAAGAAAGGCTAATGAGATAAAAGCACTGGAAGCAAGAGAAGGTGATAACGAAAAGCACAGGAAGCAACAGAAACTGATAAAAGAAAAGCATAGGGAGCCAGATAGGCTAGAAAACACGAGTTTAAGCTGAGAGAGCTTGAACTTCTAGATCAGATAATTCAGCACAGTCAACATCTTTTGATGTAGCCAAGAATGCACATGTACTGGCAAAATTTGAAGAAAATGAAGTGTCAATATTTTTTGTCTTTTGAGAAAATAGCTGGAAATTTAGAATGGCCTAGAAGAGTTTGGCCTCTTCTGTTACTAAGTGTGTTTATTGGAAAAGCAAAAGAAGTTTATTCGTCCCTCTCCAAAGAAACAAAGTTCTGAGTATGACGTGTTGAAAAATGCTGCTCTGAAAGCATACGAGTTAGTCCCTGAGGCTTACAGACAAAAGTTCAGGGGCAGCCAAAAGGAACCAAGTGAAACTTATGAGGAATTTGCCAGAAAGAAAGAAAATCTGTTTGACAGATGGTGTGCCTCTAGGAAAATAGAAAGTGATTTTGACACATTAAGGGAACTTATTTTGGTAAAAGATTTAAAGTTTGCATTGCAAAAGAAATTAAGACCTACCTGGATGAGGTAGTTACTTGAAGCTGCAGTTTTGGCTGATGACTATGAGTTGATATATAAAAGCTTCTTTGGAAAACCTTAACAAGGTCAGTTCAGATCTAAATTTGGAACAAAACCAGAGGGAACGGGGTACCTCTCCCCTGTCAAATCTTAATGTTTTTACTCAAGAGAAGACAAATAATACTGGGAAACCTCTTGGTTTAGCCAGCATAAAGGGGCGCCCACCTCTAAAAATGTCTGATGGACATCCTGATAATCGCAATGCTAAATTTGAAAACCCACCTGTTGGGGTAGCTGAGTCCATATTGGATGCCTATGACAGTTTCAAATTGGAAAGGCTGACATCACTAAGTGACACTGGTGCTGCCTGGTATTTACTGTTGGAATATCTACTTCCTTCATTGGACGAAACTTATCAAAGAGCCAGTATATTACTTCAGGGTGTTGATGGAAATTACATAACAGTATCACTTCACAAAATTTGCCTGAAGTCTCGTGTCAAATTTGGAGCAGTGATTATAGGTATTATACCTAGTCTTCCGATAGAAGGTGTGACCTTCCTTCTAGGGAATGATAGTAGGGGATAATGTAGACAGTAAACCAGTACCATATTCAACGGATCAGCCAGTCACAAGAGAGGACACAGATCATTTTGAGCAGGAATTTCTGGGCATTTTTCCGCCTCTGTTGTGACTAGGTCAATGGTTCTTGAAGCTTCTCAACAAGAAGCCAGTGACAAGGAGGATGAATGTCTAGGGCTGGCAGAGACATTCTACGCTGGTAACCTGGGGGAACATGAAAGCCAGCAAGGTAACTTGAGTCCAGAGGTAAGCCATCGCGGTAACCTCTCTGACCAGGTTAAAAAAAATGAGTCATATGCCTCATTTGAATCGAGAGAGGCTGATTTGGGAGCAAAAAGTTGACCCTCGGTTAAGAAAATGGCAAGTGCAGCTTTAACTGAAGAAGAGGCACAAAACGACCCAGTCTGTATAATATTAAATCAGGAGTATTGATGAGGAAATGCAAACCTCCAGATGCTTCAAATGATGAAGAATGGAGAATCATGAATCAAATAGTGGTTCCGCCATGATATAGGGCAGAAGTTTTAAAGACAGCTCATGATGTGCCTATGGCGGCCCACATGGGTATTAGGAAGACTCAAGAATGAATATTACAACACTTCTACTGGCCCAGATTAAACAGGATGTCTCAGATTTTTTTTTAAGACATGCCATGCATGTCAAGTGGTCGGAAAACCAAATCAGAAGATAAAAACTTGCTCATTTGATTGGTATCCCAGTTCTTGAATAACCGTTTAGCCGGGTTATTATAAATTTTGTGGGGCCACTTATGAAAGCGAAAGTGGGAAATAAGTTTCTCTTTACTCTCATGGATTCAACCACTAGGTATCCTGAGGCCATCCCATTAAAAAACAGTAAAGCTCCTACGATCATTGATATTTTAATGAATTTTTTCACTAGAGTAGGAGTGCCAATACCGATACAAAGTGAATTAGATTAAAATTTCATGTCTAAGTGTCAGGAGGTTGCCCATCAGTCAGGCATTACACAGATTAAATCCTCAGCCTACCATCCAGAAACACAAGCGGCTCTAGGAAGGTGTCATCAAACACTGAAGAATATGATGAGAACCTTTTTTTTTGAAAATGAAAATGAATGGCATAGAGGTATACATATGTTATTATTTGCCACCAGAGAGATATCAAATGAATCACTGGAGTTCAGTGCATTTGAACTGATATATGAATATACCGCGAGAGGTACACTAAAGCGTATGAAAGAAAGCAATTGGTGGAGACACAAAATGAACCTATCTTGGAGTATCTGTCCAAATTCAAAGAAAAGTTGAAAAAGCTGGTGAGGTGGCACAATCAAATCTGATTAATGCACAGGGTAAGATGAAAACATGGTACGATAAGAAAGCAAAGTAGAGAAGTTTCAAACCAGGAGACAAGGTGTTGGTACTTTTGCCTATGGAAGGGCATTCAATGCAGGCAAAATTCAGTGGTCTTTATCTGGTTGAAAGAAGGTTGAATGATGTTGATTATATTATATCTACACCAGATAGGAGGAAGCTAAATGGTTTTGTCACATTGACATGTTAAAAGAATACCATGAAAGAGGAACACCAATAGGAATTGTAAGAGCTACCACTTGAGGAATGATGGAAGTGATTATGGGGATGATGAGAACGATCCATTCTCAAATGAAAACCTGAGTTATATTTCAAGTGTAAAAATACTAATTTTGATTGTTGATATATTGTTATTGTTCAAGTTATATAATTGTTGTCTTTCTTTGTTTAGTTCTGCTGATATTCGAAAGGTGGGCATCATAACACCCACCAAGTTTGAATTAAATCCAGCTGACGGTTTATGAGAGGGAAACATTATAAGATGGGCAGTGGTGCCAACACCAGCAATAGATGAAGGACTATCCTGTAACCTCAGCTGACTGACAAGTCAGCTGAATTAAACATTTGTTCAGCCCCAGCTAAAATTTTAAAGATGTTGACTTGGAAATCAAGTAAAAACTGTGAGGATGTCTACACAGCCGGAAGTAGTCGTGGATTAAGGCAGACATGCTACATCAAATTCATTTGCAAAGTATAGAATGCACAAGCTCACATTCACACACGCTTGCTTGCGTGAATATGTCCAACAGATGGCTGTAAGGCTACATTATACGAATATACATTTATACATTTCAGAATGAATATGCCAAACCTCAGACGTTTTAAGTCCATGAAACATTTACGTCTTTGCTACAAAACAAAATTTTTCAACAAAGATAATGAAATAAGTTTATATGAATTGGAATATAACAATTGGATGATGCAGCCTATAATTACAATTGAAAACACATGTCCAAATGCTTCTTGTGAATTGCATAAAAATACAAGTGGAGGAATTAGGAATAGACAAATATAAGAGATAGAAATTTCCAATATTTGAAGTTGTGCACTTCCTGAATCATGTGCTTGATACTGGATTTTTTTCTGGGTAATTCATTTTATTCCAGTTGTAATCTCTCAAGCAATTGCCATAGGTTATGCCGGCAGTAAATACTAGAATGAGATCCTTACACGTTCATATTACGGTCAAAATTTAGTTCAAGTAAGAAATTGTCCCACCGTTGTCAAGCTCAATAACACGAACATGAACGAATATAACAACAAAACTTAAATATCTGGCCAACACCGTAATATTCATTCAAATCTAAAGAGGATAAGATGTTATATTGAAAACATAAAGATAACGGCTGTCACAGAAAATTGAAGCAGTAAATAGTATATATATATATATATATATATATATATATATATATATATATATATATATAAATGTACACAAACGAACATGAAATGCAGTAAAGGAAAATATCTCTATACCTCATTTCTGAGATGGGACAGGTAGGTACCAACAAAATTGAGTAATAGTTTTAATCGATTTAATTTAATTAATTAGGACCTCTCAACTATGAGAAATATCTTGCCTCATCCATGCATTAAATGTGGGCCTCAAATGTCAGGTTTATGTAAATGCTACATCACTTATAGGACATCTGATGTCTATATAACAAATTTATGATTTTTTATTAAACAGGAAATGTAGAGACGAGTGCTAAAATTGTATTTTCAAATATCCGTGTAGCAGCTATGAAAATGAAAAATTGATATAAATGCAATACTTCCTGTTCTCCAACTGTGAAAATTAAATAGAAAATTTCACTATGATATAAAATGGGTATAGGTGCGCCGTTTTCGAGGTCGTTTCTAGGGATATAAGAGGGACAGATAGGTCGGAGCACCCCGAACTTCAATTATGCTGCTGAAACCTCTCAGCTTGCTATGCCCCCCCAAAGAGCAGCTTCTCCGAGTGAAGACCTTGGGTGATGTAGCCATTTTATATTTATTCCAGGTTAAGTTCATGGATTTTAGCATTCATGGTGTACGTAAATTTATACTTAGTCACTTGTCTCACTGTTATTAAGCTGTCTGTTTTGGCAGGTATCAATAACTTGCTGGATAGAAGACCATAGACTTGGCGCTGTAACTATTACAAAGAGCCGTTGTTCTACCGTATGTCTGAGCATTAATTTTTGCCCTATTTTTCATGTATTTTTTCTGTTACAATATAACGGTACCGTATTAATAGGAAACTGGTAACTGATTAATTTATGAGCAGGTGAACTGAAAGATAGTGTTTTCTTTTAATTATTCTTTTTTATCCCCTACTTTGAAACATATTACATTGAAAACCCATGGGATATGGCCTATGTGATATTGTTGACCATATCCCATGGGTGGGTCTACTTTTTACCGTATTTGTAAAATCAGAGATACGGTCTTCCAAATATGGAAGGAATCAATTCCATATTTGGTATACCAAAACTCCCAGCCAACGGGTAAGAATAAAGTTGATTCTGTGATGCAAACCAGGACCAAAATGCAGGAATGACGGTTACCAGTGAAAACAACCACTATGTGAGACGCACGTTGTGCAGTCGACTTTTAAATCCATGTGTCCCGGCCGCCATCCATTATTCAACGGCCGAGCGGGCACAAACATACGCAGTCTGTGAGCATTAATGCAACAGCAGGCCGAAATCAACAGCACGCCACGTGCAGCCTTCTCCGGGGAAATTATTCTTCTTATCAGAGACCTCAAATTTCTGTCCAAAACATTCCCAAACTCTGTCTTCATCGTTTGTCCCATCTGGTGTGCCAGGGAGCCATCACCCCGTTCCTTCGGGCAATGCTGGCAATGCTGCCATCAGTGATGATGCCAATCTGACGGCCAACAGTCAGTTGAGCTCCACGGGTGCATACTTTGGAATGTTTGCTGGTGCAACATTCCAAGTCAACGTGACCTTCCAATTCTCCTCTTCCCGAAATTAATTCTCTATATAGAAATAATAAATAAGTGTCTTTTCGTCGACATTTTAGCCTGAAGCGACGGCCGTTCAAAAAAATCCGCCATTAGGCCGTTGGTCAACCGCTTTCTTTTGTTGTTTAAATTTTATATTCATACGCGCGGCATGACTGTGTCAAAGTCCCATATAATGTAGTGAAATAAAATGTTACAAGTGATATAAATGGTCCTTTTTTCTATCTTAAAGGACCGTAGGAGATAAATACAAAATGACCCTCGTCAGACAGGCAAACAACTCGGGGGATTTGGTTTGACAGATTAACTACTCAGGTAATTTTGTCTTTTTATCCTTGTCAATTGGAACAGATTAAGTCAGGGTCGGGGAGTACAAAATGATAAGTGTAGGCGGTAGCCTTTTTATCCACATGAGATATTGTAATTTTGTGTGGGCAGGCAATATTAACGATTATGGGTCTGGCGAATTCGACTGTGAGACATTCTTGTTCCTGGAATACTCTTATTTTCTAATAGTATGACATATTGTACATAGTGTTTCATTTTTGTAAAAATGAGTCCAGAGGAATAGTTCTCTGAGATATTGATTTTGACGGTTGCATTGAAACACAGTGGAAGCCTTATTGCTTCTGTTGGTGTACTATTTGAGGACTAAAATGAAGTGTAGACAGTTGAATAGTACAGTTCCTGAATTGTAAAAAGTAATGACAGCTGTATTTTCAGTTGTATTTCTGAGTGGACGTTAAAAAGAGGGAACATGTGTTCTAAGTATTAAAACAAGTGGGAAAGATCTATTATTTTACAATGCATTGTGGGATGGGATTTGTGTGCAACTTGTTGGGATGATAATAATGACTAGAGTCTAAGAATGATTTTTTTTCTTTTATTGAAGGTGCGACACAGAGAGAGAAGAGAGAGAGAGAAAGACAGACACAGAGAGATAAAGAAATATACAAAGTGTTCAAAAGTTGAGATTTTTTTTTTTTTTTTTTTTTGAGATTATGTGTTAGACAATGCGAAAATGTGTTAGAAATGAAAATGCAGAAAAGTTGCGACGTTAGCTTGTAAATTGCTATTTCTGAACCAGTGGTGAGAAATCATCTGTGGAACAATCAAGCTGCTTCGTAGTTGCTTAATAGTCTATTATCAAGGTGTAATGTGAATCCGTCCTGTATAATTTAGCTATGTTTACCACATTGTATCAAAGCTGCAATGATTTTTTTTCCAGGGGTCATGAGATTTACATTCAGGCTGAGAGTGCGGGTTGACCCTGTCTAAATAACGTGGTTTTAAAGTGTATTGACAAACGTCTTGATACTATTATGAGCTAACGTCCTGATCACAAGATATCGGTTAGTTTGGCAGACACATTATTAATGCATGTACCACGCTCCCTGCAAATCACAATATTTTTTAATGCTGTAAATCAGGAAGAATGTGTACTAGAGAAGGATCAGACTTGGAGTTTTTTTATTTGTAGACGTGATGATGCCTGCCCCGCTTAAACTTATCCCTTCTTATTACAAATTGTTAAGTTGACTATATATTTGGTCCCAGCAGTAAGTTAGATTTGGTTTCATGCAGAGTTCCGAAACGGGGATTAATTGGACTGGTTGTAAGTAGATATTTAAAACAAACGTTAGTATGTTAATGAGAAAGGAATTAAAATGTAAGAAGCGTGAACTTATGTTTCATTATACCAAGTTCACGTCTGAATATATAATCCGCTGTGTGGATTAGCTTTCTTGGTTTCAAGTCAAGGTTAAAGTTAAACGAAACCATACTGTGATAAACTCTGTGAGCCAAATCATTATATGGATGCATTGTTGTTGCCATGTAGAACTATATGAGATTACTTTGATTTAGTGTTAAAATCTGTTCAATGACGAACCACTTCAAACTGATCCGATTGTAGTTTTTGTAAATGCACTGGCATTCACAATTCATTTAGAATTCAGTTTCAGGTATTTTAATGGAATTATTCTTCTTTCTCGCGCTTGATAAGAATAATACAGACATTATTGTAGTTTATATTGTAGGAAATTTTATGTGCACTTTGTACAAATGGCGTCAGGAATATGAGACTTGGTTCATGTATATTAAGAGATATGTGACATCACCTTACTACATTATGATAACTACCTTCATAAAGTTCAAAAAAAAAATCTCTTGAACTTATGAGTTGCTCTGTGATGATATTTTAGTTTCCAGACAATTCAAGACCTGTTGGATGATCAGCAAACCTTACTCTTCATTTCCAAGGAGACCGTATGGTTAAAAGATGAGTTCAAGTTATAAAACGTTTATATTATTTTTAAGAGACATTTTTCCTTGTTTGGTGGTCATCGATAAAGGTTCACGGAAAGTGACATTCCTGCAGTAATGTCACAATTTTTAACGGAACAACTCAGAATCTTAATTCATGCGAACTTCATCTTGGGAACACTGCACTGTAATTTTGCGTAGTCAGAGATTTAAACCAATTTGATTTATAATTTGTGTTCTTGTTAGTAATCTAATTCCTCTGAACCAAGCTTGTGCAGATGTTATTATTGTAAATTAGGAAGTGAAACATAATATCATTGTGATGTTTGTAATCCCATTGACAACAGTCATGCTTTGTTACTAAGTACACTTGCCTCATATGGTCAATGGATTTTGGCAGGTGGTACCAGTTCGGTGAGATTACGCAGACTCGAGGAGTATAGGGTTATTATAAATACAAACAATTTGTTATCACTGCATGCATAACAGTATCTTGGAATACAACTTTCCAAGTTCTGTAGCAGTGTTTTATAGACTTGCACATAATCACATTAAGAATAGCAAAATCTAGGATTTTAGGGGGTTCAGTGTTATTTCTCAAAGCATTCAAGTTCGGTGCCTTGACCACCTTTAAACTTAACTTTCAACATCCCTACAGTTCTGAAGGCATGTGAGAGTACTTTTGCAGCCTTTTAAGCATTGTCTCATAAAAGTTCGCACTTGCAGATATTTTAGACTTTACCAGTCTACTACACTATTTTCATTCCTTTAATACATGCTGAACAGACAGTCCAAAAGCAAGTGAAAGTGACATGGGAATTGGTCTAATCAGACAAGCAAATTTTTTTTGATGGTAGGTTTGACGAATCTGACACAATGTGCGTGTAAAGTACTGTCTTAATGGGACATCTGAAGCTTAAATCTACCGTTTGGTTGTATTTAATTACATAGTTGCCTATCATGTCTTTTGGGGCGGTCTCTTGTGACACCCTGTTGTTTAAGATGGTCCTGCAGTTCCTGGAATCCGTTTTTGCTCTTGGTAACCTGAAGTGGGCACTAGTACCTATAGACTGCAGATTCTTCGTTGCGTAATGGATCCAGCTCTACACAATTACTCATGTGAAGAGAAGAACAAAAACCATGCTGAAAAGTAAGGACCCCGTAATGTAGGTGTGAAGCTGCAGTATTAAATTACAAGTGCTGCAGGAGGCTTTATGAGTGTACCTTGCCATCCTGATTCAAATTAAAATCAGCTCAAGGCATGCGCTGACGCTGAATTAAAAGTTAAATCTGCTCTTGGATGTGATAACTGTCGAATTTATGGCGAACTCGAATGTCTACTGTGAAAAAGTTATGTCAAATTTTGTCGTTAACCAATATACCCGTGGACTAAACCAGTGTTAAGTAAGTTTCAAAAACTGTAGGCACGATGTTCATGGACAATTATAGGTTTAAGACAGATTCACCTGGTACCAATGCAGCCATAAAGTTTGCAAATAAAGAATAAAATGAAACAACAACAACAACACAAATATAATAGATTATAACAGTAATACAACACAACAAAATACAAGAAATAAAATACGAATCGTCAGTCATAATACTACTATAAAGAAATGTAATATACCACTGATTTGACTCAGGGGTGAAAAATATAAGTTCGCTGTTTTTGAAACCAGCCATCTTAAGTTTAAAACAGAATCTTCCATAATAGACACAATTTCCAATAGCTTGTATTGCAACCTACTTCATTATAAATCAGTCCTACAAAAGTCAGGGATGATCCATAAAATACTTTCATCCAGGGAAAATAAAAATGTATATTTGCTAAAAACATAAACAAGTGCAACTCCTCTTTACTTTCTATTTGTATCAAAATCCTTTTGTACTTTTGACAAGACCTATACGCTTCTATCCAAGTGAGCCCTCCCATGCGGTCTGCTGCTTGCTTTATATAGTATCTTTTCCTAATCATTCCGTTATATGGCGTGTATCCATCTAGACACATCTGGTAAAATGAATGAAATATATCTTGTTGACACGTATATCTGCTCAACGTTACATTAAAATCAGGTGAATCAGTTTCATTGTAATCATTTGGATCTGATTTTACCCAAATAAATACATGAGGCAGATCATCCTCAGCAACTATCCTCCAGGTGAACTGTTTGTAAATCTTGTGAATACCGATGACGTGTAAGCATCCATGACTACTGTTGAAAAGGAGCTGTCGTCTAAGATCAGAAGCCGTTGAGCAAACGTAATTTACTATTTGGTTACATTTTAATATATGCACATCGATATTAATTGTTATATTTGTTTTAATTTTGAGCTGTTGAATGTTTGGAGGCACTGACATGACATGGTGATTGATTCTCTTGCGGAAGTAAAAGTATAGACAGTTATACTTTCGCAGCGTCAATAATAAAGTTAAACATATAACATATTTTGGTTGCTGCAACGAAATGTCTGTTTTGTTGTAGAAATATAGCAAATCACAACGAATGACTGGGTTTGCTTTTATTAAAACTGAAATGCCTTCATCCAGACATTCATATGTATATAGAAGACATACGTGCATCAAGCGTGGACCTAGAGAGTGCTCAAAATACGTAGAGCCAATTTCTATGTATTTTGAATTTTGAAAAACATGTTTTTGCTTTTTGAATTGATAGTGTTGGTTGTCTACATAGTAATATGGTCTATAAGTTAACATTTCGTGAAAATAATCTTCTTCGACGTCAGATATAAGAGAAAATCCCAACCTCACCTGCTCCAATACTTGGATTATTATATGTGAATATTTATTTCTCTTCCACGATATATAGAAACACTTATTTTTGCAGAGATATATGTGCACAAACTTGATCTTGGTTTTCCTCCCTTCAATTCTACTATCCAAATAGAGCAAATATGATTTGCTTGTTGTCAAGGCCTGAGAGACCCTGTGACTTGTATTATGGGAAAATTGTATTGGAGCTGGTAAATGCTGGTTCACTACGGGTATACCTTTGCATTTTGTCACACCAAATTTAAAAGTAAGTGAAAGCACATCAGGACCTTTGTAGGAGTAGCAAACAAGTAGCATGTTACTACCAGAGGAGACAATTGGCACAGAAGAGTCACTCATACAATTTAATTTTTGCAAGCGCCCACACTGGGGGCCCACTTCGGGTGTAAAAAGGTCGCCATTTTCATAAATCATAATACCGCCTTGATTGCAATTATCGAAGTAGTCGCCAGTCCAATTTAGGGTCATGAGATGAAAATATACATAACTGTCTTTTTCAGCACATAGGAAAAATGCGTATGACTGAAAACGAGATTTTGAGGAGATTTCCACTCCATATTTAACACCGCTCCATGTATGGTCCAAATTGTGTTCTGGCTTTTTTGCATAGATTTTTTCCAAATAACGAAGAGATGCCAATGTAGAAAATAAATAAATGGCAAATGTGAGGTCTGTCACGGCTTCTATTGTCATCACCATGTGTATCACAGCATAGTGCCTGTTTGTGAGGAATGTTTTGTCGACAACAAACAATGTCTCAGATTTTTTTAAGACTAGAGCAAGACTTACTGAAGAATTACTTTCGACGTTGATTCTTGAAGACAATTTTTGTGGAACTCTGCTCGATAAGTTAAAAATGTAATATAAGCCTGGTTGAGTACTAACTGTGTAAATAAATTTCAAATATACATATCTTTGCTTGAAACATTTTCCTGAAGTACGGGCATGTTTGAGACTTCTGACCGACTCCGTTATATCATAAGCAGCGAATTTACATGATACACAATGTTTGTTGGAATTTTTACCGATCCAATGCGCTTTTGAGGGTAATATTTCATATACCACTGAAAATCTTATATTCGTCATTTTCAAAAACCTAAGGGTAATGACAATATTTTCCATTGATGGAAAGTATAAAGAAGCATTGATTTGAAACTTGCCACAAAACCGCCAAGCTTCATACTTATTTCCATGCAACAAACTGACCATTTCATTAACTTTCCTGTTTGTAAGTGCTACTGGCAATTCCTTGATACACTTTGAAGCTTCGTCATTAATGATACTCAAGTGTGCTCCTTGACAGACTGCCCCAGAGTATGGCATATCTGCAATCACATAGGAAATCAGGATTGTGTTTTGATAAAAAGATTGTATTAACCAAGTTAAGTACCTATTGTTTTTGCTTGAGTCATCCCTGTACTTCTCAAAATGAATACTCCCATAGCCAGATGATGACGTCCCAACGTATTTCTGATGAGCACCTTCACCTTTTTTGGTATTAATTCCCGGGTCCAATTGATATAAACTTATAATATGATGTAAGCACTGCCAGTGTTCAGAAAGGATGACTGACATATAATCCAGAGTATGTTTTATGTAAAAAAAGCAACGGTACAAGATATAATACGTGAAATAACCAGTTGAGTTATGACTCGATTTGTACTGTGGCCCATTAATAATACTGTAAAAGGCAGCAAATTCAATAGTTGTTATATACTCCTTTTCTTTACTACATTTATATGGGGGACCACAAGAGATATGTACTGATGTTTTGCTATTCAAAGAGACAATGGTTATATTTCTGTAGACTTCTTTAAATCGGGAGGTTCTGTCTTGGGGTATATTGATTTTAATTTGTGAGAAAAATGTAGCACGACAGGGTAACATACGGTATCTCAGGCTCATGCTAAAATATTCAATTGTAATGCTCCATAAGAAACTAAAATGTGCTACAAAAGAAATAAACAACACCGGTATTCTTCCAACAGCATGCCTGGTGCGTGTGCAAATCCGACCACTTGGAACTGCAGCTTTAATTAAAAGAATATTGCCGTAATGACGTAATGAACCTTTACACCAATTGGGACATGAGTAGCCAATATCGTCATAAGGCCTCCTGCACTGTTTTCGCCTGACACAAAGTTCACGGACACATAACAAGAAAAATGACAGAAATTCCAATTCCTTTGGTCTCCTCAAGCAGTAATGAAGAGCATAATGAAGATACGGTAAAGCTTGTCCTATATTACAGGAATCAGATGATCTTTGCACACAATCCATGATTCTACAATGACTTTCTGCCACATAGACGGACACATAGAAATACACACATTGAAATAAAAAGTTTGCAAATTAGTGCCTTTATGTGTAAGTGGAGGCTATCACCTGCTATCATCATATGTAGGCCCCCGAATAAAAAGAGCCATTACACGCAAGCGCATAAATGCACAGTCATAACAGGAAGGCTCCAGATGAGGTGAGCAAAAACCGGAATCTATCTGTTTGGGTAACACAGATACTTACGCTTGGCAATGCAAGCATGTTTGTCACACAAAAAAGGTACAAGACCTTATGATTCACAACATGAAAAGGGAAACTCACTGAAAATACACATTCTCGAACTCCACATTCTGGAAAAGACAACTCATTTGCATCATAGTATGTGGTAGCGGCATTTTTTTATCATTTGTAATAAAGCCCATATCCAATCCATCCGTAACACACGTTTAATTCAAGCCTAAACAGATGCCATGAATATCCTTCTTTCTAATTGCAATTTTACACGTGGCATTGTGAGTAAAAATGAAATATTCGATACTGACCTAAATCCACTGGATTTTTTTATTGATGGTTTGCCTCTTGACCTGGAACATGAACAGATGGCGGAAAACGGAGGAATCACGGACAAACAGAGAGTTGTAAAATATTCATGTTTAAGTAAGCTATATTTTCCGTAAATATTTGTGAGGATCAAGCGGATTTCCTTTTCCTATATTGCAAAGGAAATTTTCCATCTCGTTATACATATATATATATATATATATATATATATATATATATATATATATATATATATATATATATATATATATATATATATATATATATATACATATACGTATATATATACATTTACATATATATATACATATATATATATATATATATATATATGTATATATATATATATATATATATATATATATATATATATATATACCGTTTCTTTTTCTTTTAAAAAAACAAAAAACAAAAAAAGGAAACAGGATTTTAGCTTTGCAACATGCAAGAGTAAAATCACTATCTAGTTTTGATCCTTGTCTTTATCAGCAATGGGAAATATAGAGTATTACCTCCCTGGATTTATACTGATGTGTATAAGGAACCAAGGAGACTACAGGGGTGTCTGCTGTCAGTTGAATTGCCGTTTATATCTTGCAAGGTAGCTCCCCAAAAAGCTAATTATTATACACTTTCATCTTGTAAAGCTAAATCCCTATTTTGGTCTGCAATATATATATATATATATATATATATATATATATATATATATATATATATATATAGTACTATTAATACGAAGGTGTTATTATTATTAATAAAAAGACAAAGAACAAAAACACTTCATCGGGAGTGTGTTTTCGGCTGGCTTCCTGTTTAATCTCTCAAAGTATTAACAAAATGCTAATTATATTACACTTTTGCACAGAAAAAATAAATAAGCCTCATCGACATATTCCTACCTCCTGGAACGGTAGGTGTACTAAGAGGTTACAGAGCATGGGATGAGGTAACCCTAGACTTTTAGATTTCATATATCTTTTGGTCAACACCTTGTGTAGGATAGGACCTCCTGTATCATGTTTTTATGCCGCTTAATCAAACAGAGGGTGATATAAAGCGCACAGCGATTTAATATTCTCAAAAAAGAGCTGCCCAAGCAATTGTAAACAGAATCTAGACCCAAGAAATTTTCGCTATTCATCATAGGTCCAGTTTTCATCATTACCCTCTCATTAAATTTGCACCAAAGGAACAATGTAAGTATAACTACGGTATCAAATATATTATAAAGGGAATTTTGTGAGAGTAATGTGGACGCAAGGTATTTCTTCCATTCATCAAAAATCTTATTCTATTGCTATAGATTCACTCAATACATACCTCAGTAACAAGGACAAAAATATTCACAAGGCGCTGTATTCGTTGAAAAGTGATTTTGTTTAAAACAACATTTGATGTAAATACGTAGTCCTTAGGACCAAAAAAGAAAGACTCGATTGCGTTTTTTTGTCCGTAAAGACAGAAAATGCATATTTTTACCGTGTCTGCATGCTTGTGTTGCCTTTGTCAAAGGTATGAGAACATCTGGTTACACGGAGTGGAAAACAAACCAAATCAACATAATGCTGTAAAGTTAAAAACAAGCAATCAAAAGGCCTCAAAATAGAAACACAGGCCGAGGAATTTATACAATAGAGCCATCTTTATTTGAACCCCCCCCTTAAAATACACCAAATAAACCAAGGGACTCCGGTGGACAAAAAGTAATGTCATGAGCCAGATATTACTTACATTACCTTTGTAATGATCCACATAGTATGATTTAAAGATAATGATATAAAAATTACAAAGCCGTGTTTATGTTTTAACGCGAAAATGTGTACTGAAATGGTCCCATGTACGCATAATTGGCATCAATTGCAAAAAAAAAAAAAAAATGTACCGCATTAATGATATAAGAGGCCTATTAACTCTCAGTCTGGTATTAATAGTCACCTTATTGTTTTTTGACTTGTGCATGTATAAAAGGCATATAGTCAAGTGTGACCTTAGTCTCGTGCAACATGCTGTACAAATACAATTGTATATGATTCCACGTCACCAATATAGCCTCTACAACAACTAGTGACCAATTTCCCACACACGTTATTTCCAAGTTCTGAAATCCTAGAGGTACTGCAGCACTAATCACTCGTGCATGAAAGGAATCAGAAGTAAAATGACAGGACGAGCAGTCCAAAGCAAGACACACGCTGTTGCAGTTTGGAATTTAGCAAGGACGTTGTCAATGGTTTATCGGCTATAAACATGAACAATGGTTTTGCAGGTGGTCAGTTACATGCAATGCAGTAGCATCTAAGGTAATGATTCAATAAACAATAAACAAACACTTCTATACCCACATATCTAGCCCTTGTTGGGAGACCAAAAGGATTGTTACGTGTTTGAGGAATATTGACTGTCACATAACTTTTGCCGAATGGATGTGTGGCCATATGACCAACTTAAAATTCACTGGTGATCATCCACATCTAAGGATGTTGGTGAGTGTTCTCCTGTCCTTAAATTTAAAACCCACGAAGGGCATAACATTGCTCTGTACAAACTACCATTAGAAGTTTAGCCTGGAGTGTGCAGGTTAATGCTTTACAAATCATGTTATAGGAAGGTTTTCTTTACCGGTGTAATCTGGAGGACGTTCTTTTTCAGGCTTCTACGTGTAGCACAGCATATAGAACACAAAGCAATGTAGCTGCCAAACTGATATTAATTTCTGTGATCCCCTCCAGTTCAACATGCAGCAAGGCTGCACCACTGCCGCGACTTGCCCGGCCCCAGATTTCATTGCAAACAATCCTGAGATTCAGGCAACGGGAATATCAACAACATCTTACCGATATTAGTATTTTCTCTCTGTGCAGAAGTATAGCGTTGGGCGGCGTTATCCTTTAACCTCGCGGTATGAAATATCGATTCTGCTGGAAAAGACGTGTAAATAATAAAACGCCTTTGTGAGAGACACACACACACGCACACACACACACACACACACACACACACACACACACAATAGTTAAGCTATATGTGACCTATATTGCTCCCACCTTTTGAAATGTTTCAGAACAGCATTATTCTGCTGTTTGGGAGTCCATTTTAAGAATTGTAGCAATAAGTATACAATGTCAAATATGGCTTCACACCGTAGGAAATACTTACGATCTATATCTTATAGCTGTACAACTCTCTTTATCGTCAAGCACACCAATGAAATTGACACCACTTACCTATTGGTGTTTCCATTGTTTGAACTACCAAAGCATGATACGGTTGCAACAGTGTCCACTCAATAAAATCAAACCAGGTAAACTGATTCCGCACAAATGAACATTTGTGCACTTTTGTGCACTTATCTTGAAATTATATCAAGTGTCCCTTTTGTCTGATGGCTTTGCTACCTGAAGAAAAGAAAATTGCAACCAACCGCTGAAAAGAAACTTATCAATAAACCATAAGGACATTTGGGGATAGTGGATCCCAATATCGTTTCACATATCCAAATTTAGATGTTTTGTGCTAAGTTTAAGTTAAATATACCGTCATAGCTGTCATCAGATAAAACTCTTGTCATTGAAAGTCGAGTTTTATTGACATATTAAATCACCCTTAGAAATATTCAGTGGTCAGCAGAGGTTTCAAGTAAATGTCATTTCCCTGATTCTTGGATTTTCTGTCGCAAAGTTTACCAAAACCCCACCCTGATCCAAGGTAAAAATGTCAAGTTATCAGCTCTCCTGCAAATCTATAGAGGCAGTGCATTTTTGAGGGTGCGATACATTGAAGCCTATATGTACATATAAAATGCAATATATATTATTAGAGACATGCATGTAAGAACCACACCAATGGAAAAAAGCCCTTATGGCCAGATTATATTTCTCTACCATTTGAGGGTTCCTTCTTGAAAAACCAAGTGGGTTTCACTAAAAGTGAAGAAAATGCTAGCTGTAAGCATTTTGATTATATAAAATTATGCTCAAGTCATAAGTGGTAATGCCAGGTCAACACAATTTCCACTGTAGAGTAAACAGACTGAAGACCCTTGAAAATGCAGATTAAATCATCAAGTGGACACAATTAGAATTAAAATAATTTAAATTCTATGGGACAAATGGATCTTATATCAGAAAAATTGCTAATTTCCCTATCAATTTATCCTATGATATATACTGCACATACTCTAAGCTATTCGCGCAGGGATGGAATGCAACGCCAAGGTAGAGGTGATAAAGTGCTTAAATCAATCTAATAATACAACGCAATCTTAAAAGGAACATTTTAAAGTTAATTCTAAAATATTTGGAACAGAAACCAATTTGGTTTTCTCCACGAACACAATGGACGTACACATATTTGCTGCACAACTCATGCAATTCCTTTGATTTACTCACTGGCATTCTGTCCGTGATGTATTATTTGTCTTCTTGTTAACCGAGTCATTGCATGTTTTTATGTATGTGGCTTTTTGGTATTTATGACAAATTTATAGGATCCCTTGCATAAACATCAAGTGGTATCTGTCAAAAACACACATTGTAAGGGTTAATAACGCAAATGACACGCATATTTTATTCCATTTATTTTGTTTATTCTTAACAATGTGTGTGTGTTTCGTGGGCTTATTTCTTCCGTTTTTACAAGAAAACTCGGCAAAGCTGCATCGGCAATAATAAAACAACGACAGAAACCATATGTATACACACCACATAAATAAGTTACACTCATGAAAACAACAGTGTTATATGGGCTGAAAAACACGCAAAGAACATTTTAAAGTCCAGGGAAAGAACTTGCCTCGCTTTAGGGCAGGTCCAAATGCGCTGATATACATGTAGTGCAGGTGGCATTGAAGGGCATGTTGATTTATCCTGAGATCGCGCACCATTGACCAAAAAATCAGACAGTCAGATTGCAGGGCTTCTTTTCAAAATATTATATCGCTTTAATTTTCTTCTTTTTCTTTTGTTCTTTTTTTTTTTTTTTTTTTTTTTTTTTTTTTTAATTTTTGTTTTGTTTTTTTTTTGTTTTGTTTTTTGGGTTTTTTTTCTGTCTTTTTATTTGTTTTTTTTTTAATTTTTGTGATTGTTTTTTGTGTGTTTTTGTTTTGATTTGGGCTCATAACAGTAATAATTGTAACTTTAAACTTTATGTAACATAGCTGAGCCCTAACCAAACGGCCTAGCTACCATTGCCTGCTCTGTAGCTCCGTAGCAGTCATATATATATATATATATATATATATATATATATATATATATATATATATATATATATATATATATATATATATATATATATATATATATATATATATATGTATATACACATCGTCACTTTTGTATGTTTAAAGAAGAAACAACCAGCAGCTTCCCTACAACAAAAAGTTTGATTTTGTCATTTAATGATTCGAGGTATCTAAGACCTGTCACATACTCCTTCAAAAGGCCACTTTTGTTTTTTTGTTTGAGCCAGGATTTAATTTTCGCGCTGCAACATATATGATTTTATTCTTTCAAAGATCCCTTTGGTTTTTCATCTGTCTTACAATCATGTTACATTTTTAGTATCACGGTCCTATGTTTGGCTCAGATGTATTCCATTTGCCTGAAATAAAACTCAATGTACAGTTTCTGATCTGTTACTATAATTGCATGGCTGGGTTATTTGGTTGTAGTGCACGTTACTGCAACTCAGGGCGTTAAATGATTATATTCATTGTTTGGGCATTCTGTCAAAGACTTGGATAAACCCATTAGTACTTATCAAGTATTTCGCCATCCAGATTTGTTTTATCGTATGGTAGCACAACATTCAGGATGATAGTTAAATATTTTCTACATGGTTTCATCTCTTTTGTGGCTTATGTTTGTTTTTACTCTGGGCAAATAAAAAAACTGAGTATTGAGGTTCTCAAATCTCTTCTAGGCAGATCTATGTTTCTCATTGCCAAGCATTGTCTATTTTTGTCAAAGCAGTTTGCTTCTCATTTGTCTTTATAACATATAGGTGGAGTACCAAATGATCTGGTTGCAACATGAGTTGTCAATATCTATGGTTGCTGGCCACTATTTGTAAAAACAAAGGTATATTTTTTCAGTGCTCTTGTCTATATCATATTTGTTACAGGCAGTGGATTTTCCATATTTCATCGTGCAACCGTAATACTCTGTAATGTTTTTTTACCGTTCAACTCAACAACTAGTCCTGCTTTTCACTTGCTAGCGTGTCTTTAATATGGAAAGAAGTACTCCTATTTAAAACAATTCAGCAGTTTATACAATAGATTTATGAACTTAAAGTCGGGTCACAAATCACCCATATGCCATGGCACAAGATGAAAAATTACAGGAGCTTTGAACCATCAAGCATTACATTTTTAAACAGCAGGTACAGGAATCGTTTACAGTGATATGTCTAAGTCAATGTACCATATAGTTTGTAGGTTATTTAAGTATTATCATGAAAAAATGGTGATTTAAATCCCCCTCCGTCCACCTGTTTGTAACATGTGCGCCTTCATAAATAGCTGCCACCTGTCGTCCAATTAGCATGCAATTTGAGATCTTCAAAGTATACTTTACTTTTGGCACATACACATTCTTGTGATGAAGTAAAAAGTACTTTTAAAAGCAATATTGGCAATTTTGATTCTTATTACAAAGCCGTATTGGTAGAGGTAAAATTGAACAATCGTAAAATATTTGTCTACTTTTATAGCCCATGATTACATCAGAAAAAAAAACTATATTCATAAGTTTAACCCAACAGTTCAAGCATCGTCGAATACAGCAAAAGGCAAAGTTTAAGAAATAATAATAGAAAAAGCCCATGAGCATGTTCCAATATCAATCGGAAGAAATAGATTTCACAACTCACTTGAAAAAGGCAGTCACCAATATAAATACATCTGGCCATTATTCAAAATTAATACAGTTCAAGAGAATTAAATCCATTTTGCTGTCCTACATTAAGTTTGACAAACGTGTATTTGCTTATATTACCAATTGCAAGTAATTATATTTTACGTGCACCTCTGATTAAGTTGAGTTGAAATACTGTAGTTCTAGAAATTTTCGCGCGTGTTTAATTTCGCGCAAACTCATTTTTTCTGAAATTAAAGAATGTGCGTGCATTTTAGTTTCGCGCAATCCAATGCCAAACAGTGTAGTGAAATACAATGCAACTTATTTTCGCGCGTTTTAATTTCGCGCTTTAGGTGGTAGCGCGAAAAGCGCTAAATTAAATCGAGCTCGAAAATTTCTAGAACTACAGTATTAGCATGCACATATACACAAAGCATAAGCAGGCATTATGTATGGATTAAGAAAAAACATGATTGATATACACAGCGGCCAGTCTGCACAGGATAGACTCATGTTTCTGTTTTCTGTACTTCGTACCAACAATTATTTGTACATTTTCTTATTTTCCGTACCTTGTACTCGGGCAAAATTATTGCTGGTACCATCGGTAGAATTCTGTTAAATCTGACTCACTGAGTAGAGTCAATCTGTGGAAATGAAGCGTATACTCGTGGGTATATTTAATTAAGGAACTACAACAGGCTGGTTTTCCAACAGAAAATCAAATGTCTCTCTGTGCGCCCTTACTATTGTCACTCTTATTTTTATAAATTGGCATACCGATCCAATGATCTACAGATATGGTGAAGGTACACTTTTTATTGATTTTTCACGAAATGCCAACGTGACCTTGAAAAATAGGTCAAGGTCATACATTTGCAGTTACAAGCAAGGTCACTGGAAAAATAATCACGCAAAATGTCAACCTGTTTAAGACAAATCTTTCACGAGTGTATCTGCAATGATTTGAAAAAGTGACCATGTGACCTTAAAAATACGTCAAGGCCACCCATCTACAATCCCAACCTAGTTGGTATTATGGTACATAAACATGCAAAATTCCAACCTCCTACGTCAAATCCTTGCAGAGTTGTTGCTTGCGTGTCAATTTTAGATAAAATGCCCACGTGACCTTGAAAAATATGTTTTCTGCATCACATCTTCACATAAAATTACGACTTCGCAAGTCAAATCTTCCTTGATTTATCACGTGCACATTGATCTAAGACAAAATGCCCACGTGACCTTGAAAAATAGGTCAAGGTCATACATCTGCATCACAAGCAAGGTCTTACAAAAGTCTTACATAGAAACATAATCCCACAAAATGTCAACTTCTAAGTCAAATCTTTCATGAGTGCATCTGCAAGGATTTTTAAAAAGTGGCCACATGACCTTGGAAATAGATCAAGGTCATCCCTCTACAATCTTGACCTAGCTCATATAATGGTACATAATCATGCAATATTTCAACCTCTCAAGTCAAATCCTTGCGGAGATATTGCATCCGCGTCATTTTACATGACATGCCCATGTGACCTTGAAAAATAGGTCTAGGTTACCTAACTGTAATCCCAAGCAAGATCAAGTATAGCAACATCTTCACATAAAATTTCAATTTCCAATGTCAACTTTCTTGAGTTATCACCTCCACATTGGATTTCGACGAAAGGCCCACGTGACCTTGAAAGATAGATCAAGGACATACATCTGCAATCACAAGCAAGGTCTTACAAAATTCTTACATAGAAACATAGTCACACAAAATGTCAACCTCTTTAAGTCAAATCTTTCACGAGTGCACCTGCAATGATTTTTTAAAAATGGCCACGTGACCTTGAAAATAGGTCAAGATCACCCATCTTCATTATAAACCTAGATCATATTATGGTACATAATCATGCAAAATGTCAACCTCTTAAGTCAAATACTTGCGGAGTTATTGCGTCCACATCAATTTTACATGACATGCCAAAGTGACCATGAAAATTAATTCAAGGTTACACATCTGCCATTCCAACCTAGTTCATATTATGATACTTAATCATGCATAATTTCAACCTCTTAAGTCAAATCCTTGCGGAGTTATTGCGTCTGCGTCAATTTTACATGACATGCCCCCGTGACCTTGAAAATAGGTCAAGGTCATACATCTGCAGTTACAAGCAAGATCTTACAAAAATAGAAACATCCTCAAACAAAATATCAACCTCTTTACGTCAAACCTTTTTCGAGTGCATCTGCAATGATTTTTAGAAGTAGCCGTGTCACCTTGAAAATAAGTCAAGGTCACTCATCTACAATTTCAACCTAGTATTTTAATTTGGTACATAATCATGCCAAATTTCAACCTCTTTAGTCAAATCCTTACGGAGTTATTGCGTCCGCATTAATCTTAAATGACATGCCCACATTGCCTTTAAATATCGGTCAAGGTCACCCATCTGCAATTTCAAGCAAGAATTTACATGGGGATATCTTCACAAAAATGTTCAACTTCCCTAGTCAAATCTTCCTTGAGTTATAGCGTCCGCAACGCACAGAACAATGTGTTGAAGAAGAAGAAGAAGAAGAAGAAGAAGAAGAAGAAGAAAAAGAAAGGAGGAGGAGGAGGAGGAGGAAAGAAGAAGAAGAAGAAGAAGAAGAAGAAGAAGAAGAAGAAGAAGAAGAAGAAGAAGAAGAAGAAGAAGAAGAAGAAGAAGAAGAAGAAGAAGAAGAAGAAGAAGAAGAAGAAGAAGAAGAAGAAGAAGAAGAAGAAGAAGAAGAAGAAAAGATTACAAAATTAACGAAAAGATTGCAAAATGTATTAACCATAAATGAATATTGGTCAGTTGGTTTCTGGGTATAATAACAAACATTACACACACTCACACACACACACACACACACACACACATACAAACATACATATATATATATATATATATATATATATATATATAATATGTATATATATACATACTCGTGTGTGTGTGTGTGTGTGTGTGTGTGTGTGTGTACAAATGCATACAAAGAAATAGAGACTTTGAGACCTTGTCAATAATAGCTTTGTGGCCCTCCACATGTGTGCCCTGGTCATGCAAATAAGAAGTTGCCTTAGAAAAATAATATAGTTCAGAGTCGAGTTCTATCTCTCAGTAGTGAGAACCTCGTTGATCGGTTATTTTCCCAATGGAGGAAGAGCCCATCACTGTAAGCCCTACTCTTTGCCCATATCCCCACCTCGAAGACTCAGGCAGTCCATGGCATACACCTGCAACTGGCTGGAGTTACAGTCATGGCAGCCCTAAAAAGGGCTACCACCCCTCCCGTCCATATCCCCTTTTCACCCATCAGTTAATAATTATTCCCCTTCAGGTATATGTTCCGTACCCTTCTTGCGCCCTAGAAAATTTCCTTTCAAGCCCAAAAATCATGCAACATGGTCCTCCTCATCTTGTCCCCTTATTTCCTCTAAGCCACTACAGTTGTAGTCCTTATTCTGCCAACTTTTAAATACAATTTTCCTCATTTCCCTGTATGCATCATACCACGGTAGCCAGTGACCTACTGTCTCATTTGTCCTCTGCATACAAACCCTACATTTCCTATTGCTACCATGTGTTGATAACCCCTGCTAAACTTTGAAACAAGAGTCGGGATCCCTTCTCTCCTTGCCAACATGAGCTCCTTTTTTAGCCTATCTAACATTTTATAAACTTTTAGTGTACTTTTATCGGTCACCCCCTCTTTCCGTTTCACTCTCCACCCCTCTGTATTTGTTTTCTTAATGTGTACATTAATCAATTTCGTCACACCTTGTCAAATCATGTTTCTTCTAATGTCTCTGTATTTTGGACCCATTTTGTTTGTGCCTTTACGGCCTCCATGTATATTGTCCTGCATTATCTGTCTTTACTGTTACTAAATATCCCCAGTAGTTTAACTTGGCTTCGGCCATTGTATCTGTAACCGTACGCCACCCCAAGAATCCACCTACCCATCTCGTTCTTTGCCTTTTCAATATTTTGAATGCCCCCCACCCTCATTTACCAAAATTACATCCAAACCATACATCATTCCAGGTATTACAACTCTCTCCCATAAAACTCCTGCCGTGAATGCTCTATTGAAGCTGTTCAGTGGAGTAGCTGTCATCATTCCTTTTTTCGGTTCAACCTTTGCTTTATCATCTGCATGTGATATCTAAAAAGCCTGTACCAGTTGCTTTTGTTAATCTCTAAATACCCATATTCATCAACCTCGCCTATTTTGATCAACTGCCCCTGTCCTTCTGGAATTAGGAATGTCCCCACTTTCTACCTTTAATTTATGTAAGGTTCCTTTCCAAGCGTCATATGAATTTACTCTTTTCCTTACCGAATTCCAATCTCCATTTGTTTCTGTATTCTCTTGTTATCTCCAGCAAATCTTCCAGTTTACTCTGCCATTAGCACTCTATCCCCTGCGGTAAAAACAGGAATTTTGTGCTCTCATATTGTCATCCCCATTGTCACATTCTGTTAACTGCTTCTCTGATTCCTCAATGTACAGTGCACAGAAAATTGCAGAGAGCACACAACCCTGTTTTTAGCCAATATCTTATTCGTTAATTTCCAACTCTATGTTCCCCATTGAAAACGTACAATCTACATCCCTATACATTGTTTTTTATGGCTTGGGGAAAATTTACGCCTAGGCCAAGCCCCTGACGTTTCTCCCATAGTGCATCCTTCCATACTCTGTCCTATGCCTTTCTAACATCTATAAAGCTCATAAAGGTTTCCTTGCGCCTATGTCTTCCCAGTTTCAGAGCTTGCGGTAGAGTGAAAACATGGTCACCCACTCTTCTCCCTGGTCTAAATCAAGTCTGGATCTCTCCTAGGAGGCCAAGCGTTTCAACATTTCTGCTCAGCCTTCTGTATATGGTTCTGCTAAAAACTTTGTATGCTTGATGTGATTATGATACCCCAGCATTTACCCTATGGCAGACTGTTGCCTCTTTTGGGATATGAGATATCTTAAGCTTATTTCATTCCTTTGGTACCTGTTCCGTCTCAATAGCCTTTTAAGCAAAATCTGCAAACATCCTACCATTGTCTTCTTAATTCTTTTGATTGGGTCTTCGGTCATTTTTTTGACTTCTACTTCTACTTACCGCTAATTCTTCTATCCCTGCAGTTCCGTTTTGAGGCGTTTCTGGTATCTTTCCATATTTGATTCTTTATGTATATTCCAAACCCATTTAGACCCCCCCCCCCCGTCCCTTCTACAAAGCAGTATGTTAAGCTCCATAGGGATCCAATTGTGGTCACTCCCTTATGTCTTACCTGCCATCCTCACCAATTTCACATATTTGAGTCATTTGGAACATGTTGCTATTCGCCAATACATAATCAATTATTCTCTTTTTCTCCCTCGAGATCCATGTCCATTTGCCCTGGTATTGTACGTCCTTGTTCACAATCATACGTTTGTATCCCGGAGTAAAATGTAACAACATGTTCCGTGTCTGTTTATTTACCAGTCCCCTTCTTCAATTCCCTTTGTCCCATTGCCAAGGTGACCATTGAAATCCCCTGCGACGATAACGTTATACCCCTGTTGTTGCATGTAACTTGTCATTTTTTCATATGCTACTCCGTTACCAATTGCTATTTCATCATATGTTAATAAACGTTATTTTGCCATTATTCTATGTCTTAAAACGTTTTGCACTTTATTAAAGTTTTGTTTAATATATGTATGGTAGCTGGTGCTAGGGCGCTCACATGTATCAGGGAGGTACTTCTTTACTCATATTAGAATAGTATGGCATAAGCTATATTTACGTACCTACATGTAGGACCACATGAGAAAATAGTCCAGCAGAAAGAGCTAAAATTGAATGTCGGGGAAGCGGGATAGATCCTTCGAACCGCGTGATAAAGCAATGTTCGTCGTTCTTGAAAATATGTATAGAGTATTTGAAATGTAGCCATATTAACTTACGGCCCATTATAGAAAACTGGAAATAGCCGACAAAAGTGCTTTCAGATGACACTTTTAGGACTAGGGCATGGGGAGGAAATACCTTTCGCTGCACCAGCATGGTGTTTAAATAGTTTTGGTGGTTTATTGGTTTACCTGCGTATGTCCACTATAGCCTTAGATTCAGAAGTGCATATCAACATTTTCACTCCAATATGGACCTATGCGTGATCCTTGCCGTGATTTGATACTTGATTTGGAACAGTGTGCACAGGACCTAATTAGGATGAAATAGTAATCGAATAATTTTTGCTCTAATTTAAGGGCAGTCCTGATATTTTCACTAGCAGGGCAAGTGAGTTTTTGTGATCGCTCGTGTGTTTCCAGACAAACTAGGGGTGGGTCTAAATTCTGGTATGTAAGGTCTTTGAAACGCAATACAAAGATGGGTTTATTTTGGGGAACATATCTGCAAAATTATATCTTTGATGCACTGAAAAAGTTTTGAACGCTAGCCTATACTTAAGATAAGAACAGTGGGATTACCAGTTCTATTGGATCTTTATTGTCTGGCTGCTTTCAAAATGCTCTGACCAAACATTTTTGTCTGACGTATGAACTTTCCTGGTTATTGCATAAAGCAAGTTATTTTTTGCTGTTAAATATCTCAGAATTTTATTTTATTTTATTTGTTTATTTATTTTTTTTTTGGGGGGGGGGGGGGCGGTAGGAACAGGAAACCCTTTCAATACCAGCTTTAAGATACCGACTTGCCTCCGGACGATACTACTGGGAAGTAAATGGACGTCAGTGATGTATGCCAAAAGGATCCAGAAATCCCGAAACCATCTGACTGGACAGTCCTTTGAAGCACATTCCATGTGGGTGCATTCAGAAAATGTGTGGATATTTATGCAGACAGAATGCCTATCCAGCATCAATTTGGAGATGTTCATGGTACGCTATTAAGTATTCCCAGACCCTTTCCATATTCATTTGATACTTTATTATTTTTTAAAACCCATATGCTCAAACCTTAAAGTTAACACACCTAGATAAACAAATGTTCGTAGATGTACCATCTTTAGACCTATAAAGATGTTATATAGTGCATTCATTACGTACCCTTTCTTCACAGCATGCAAACGCGGGTGTTAAACTGATCGTCGCTGCCAGTCCGGGCCTCCTTCAGATTATAAAAAAGTATAGTCTTGCATTGATGTCACTGAGCCTTTTGCTACATGGTTATGGAGCGTTGGTTAAACCCATTGCCCTACCATATTCGTCAAGTCCAAGCAAATATGACAGACATACAATTCCGAGAATCATTCCACCCTTTTATCTCCAATCTGCAAGGATAATGGACCGGATTTAAACTACAGAGATGTAAAGAACAATTAATTCCCTTCGTATTTTAATTTGACAGTAAACGACAATTGTAAAAATAAACAAAGCCAAAAATTGCATGCAATAAATACATATATTTCCCGTTATTCTATCTGCAATAATCGGAGAAATTATAGATTCTTCCCAATTTGGTCTGTGGTGAAATGGATTGCAATAGCTAAACTTCAATGAAATTGTGAGAACAGATACCAGGACACAAGGTACCAATCAAAAACTCCAATGCCACGAAAACGTTTCCTATGACAATTAATTTTGATATTAACACGAAAGTCTGTTTTTCATAGTGAACATAAAAGTTTAAATAATTGAAATTTATGTCATACGGCAATTTTTCATGGACATGTAAACAAAATTTTAGTACGGTTGACTGCCTCATTAAAACGTTGTTTATGTACCACCTTTTAGAAACATGTGCTGTGTAAAGTGCCAATTGTGTATTTAATACAGAAGATAACGTCACAACCCAAAATCTGCACGTCCATGCACCGTTTGAACACTATCAATCACGATATTCTAAAGGCAAAGTATTATTCCGTACCATTCATTGGGGAACTGCATAGTTCTAAATCATTATAGCAAATTATATTCATAAAATTTAAAATTAAGAGAAAAAGTTTACGGCTTTATTATCCTCTATAAAAATGGGTCACCAGCGCAATTGTTTAATATTTACACGGGGGCTGCATGCGGTGTACATACTTATATACGATATTCATTTCTTTTTAATGCACATAATATGTGCATAGTGCTTTGTTTTATACACATTAAAACCTTGTAGACCCCACCGTAATCTAGACAACTTTGTTATGTGGCACGTTTCCCCAGTTTCCAAATGGTTTAAGTCATTTCACCAAAGGGACGCCAGTCACCATAAACTCACTATAACCAGTTGGAGAGGTGTTTACAATGATAATGTCTGGGCAAATGTAGGACACGAAGCCTCAGTCACAGGCCACTGTCCTTAGCTTGGTTTTTTGTTTTTTTTTTCTTTTTTTTTTTTTTTTGTGTGTGTTTTTTGTTTTTTACTTTACTGAAATTATCCATAATCAGTGAACTAAAGAGGGTGTCGAGAATGTGCAAACAAACAGGATTATCACAGTTACTTTGTCAATCCAGAAAAAAACACTCATTTAATAAATCTTAATACAAAAAAAGCTGGGTACAGCTCCCTCATTTTGGTCTTATGAAGTCATTCATTGTGTACAACCACAGACATATATATCACCATGAAACAACAAAACGACTTTAGAGTTAACCTTCTCGAAGAACCAATACATGCAGTTTGTACATATTGTCTTCTTTCATCTTCAAATTAAAACTGAGTTCAAACTTGCGATTGACCAGAAAAAAATCATACACATGAATATGCATATGCTTCCATGTACACACACACACACACACACACACACACACATATATATATATATATATATATATATATATATATATATATATATATATATATATATATATATATATATATGTGTGTGTGTGTGAGTGTGTGTGTGTGTGTGTGTGTGTGTGTGTGTGTGATCATTTTTAATATAGAGCTACTGCCGAATGGTGACACCTGTCAATTCTGAATACTTTTGCTCAGTCCCAGTGATGTCCGTAATTGACAGGTTTCACTGTATGTGCTACCTTAATTATACATGCATTAATCATTCTGATAATTGTAATATGCATTATGGGGGGGGGGGCTCATAAAAACCCTGCATTTGTCTCTTCTCGAGATATAAATGAAAGCAAGCATGCGTTTAAACAATATATTTATTGGGTAGGGGCTACTAAAATGTTAAATGCCTATCCGTGCCCAGTAAACGTGCTAGTATATGTTTATGCACGTATAGTTTGCCTAAATTTTTTCAAGCCAAATCATTGTATTTGGTTTGCATATACACACTTGTTTCCAGTGGTAAAAAACATAGCCTTATTTCTTTAATATACACAAGAAGGTTCATGACAGAATACCTCAATATCATTTTGAACAGCTTCCTCAATCTTTACGCCACGACTAATGTAAATACATACCTTATCTATAGAGTCTGTGTAAATTGGTGTTATTGCATTGTTTTTTATTGTTCACATATGCGCTACACCAGTTTACATATGAATTATTTTAATATACACAAAACATTTGCTTCGCTGAAATGCAAAATACACACTTTGATATGAATACAGGAGCTAATTCAAGGGATCTCTCTCTCTCTCTCTCTCTCTCTCTCTCTCTCTCTCTCTCTCTCTCTCTCTCTCTCTCTCTCTCTCTCTCTATATATATATATATATATATATATATATATATATATATATATAGATAGATAGATAGATAGATAGATAGAAAGCTAACTTTCAATATATGGCCTTGTGTCCCACCATTCACTTTGCTTCACTTGCTGAAACCATAAAAATTGAATTGACAATCCCGACCTAAATAAGTTCAAATCGAAAACCAGAAACACCGAATCTGTTCAAAGGTTGTGTGCAGGAGCTAATAACACAGATATTAGGTATGCCCTAGACAATGAGTTACCCCTTAACCCTAACCTCAATTATGATAAACACGAAAATATTGTTCATCATTGTTAAGATAATCATCTCCCTATCAAATAATAAATAGAATAAATATTTAATAAATATGAGCACAAAAATGTCCTTGGATGACATATAGAATGCTAAAATAAGTAGAATTTCCCGACAACCTGCATGAACAATTCAAACGAGCCCTCCGATTTTCGATACTGAAGCAAAATCTTAAAACTTATCAGATGATACTTTACAATTTGATAAACGAAAGTAATGATTTCATCATCCTTCCCGATTTGAAAATTTCAAAATCGACACTAAAACCTAGGAGTTTATGAAGACAAGTTTGAATGTACACAGAAAGAAACTAGAATTTCCCTCTGTTTCTGTCCTTGCAAACACAAATGAATCGAACAAAAATGACATAGCAAATACATTTTTACTGGCATTTGTCCTAAATTGGCAAACAAAATGGATCATAGACTTTTTACCTCACTTCATAAAATACTTGAATCAACAATGGGAAAACATTATCACCTTTCAGTAATACTTCACCATTTGGGATCGAAAAATTAAAAAATTCAAGCCGAATCAAGCATTGGACGTGATAAACTATCTACGAGGCTTATAAAAATATAAAGTTATCATTATTAAGAACCTGTGTCTATTGTAATTAATCAATCTCCAAACACTGACATTTTTTTCAGATTACCTGAAAAAAATGGTGGTACTGATCTATAAAAAGACAGAGAAAAGGTCATCAATAACTTTAGGCCCATTTCCTTGCTTACAGTTCTTTCAAATGTTTTTGAAAAAGTTGTCAACGGATAGCTCTATGGGTACTTTTACTGCACAATATTTTCTATACAAGTAAGCATAGATTTGTAAAACTCCAAAGCACCGAAAGTACCACTTGGGAATTCAAAGATAGATTATACAGATTTCTTGTTTCTGGTGAAATACCTGTAGCAATATTTTCAGATTTGTCAAACGTGTTTCAAGCTTTAGATCACCTTTTCTCACTTAAATTAAAGTATTATGGTACAACTTTTCAAATCGGTTGAAACATATTTGACGAATAGATTGCAATATGGTTAGCTAGATGATGTCTCCTCTGAGCTTCCACCTATTATTACTAAGGAAACCAGACACAGGCAGCTATTCTAGTAATAAAGATATCAAGCTTAAGTGACAAGCAAGCTGTCTGAGAGTATGTTCGCAATGATTAGTGACTGGCTTCAAAGAGTGTTGGACTTGAGTAGGGAAAAGAGAAACAGGGGTAACATATCTATTTCTTGGTAGATCAGGTGTACATATCTTGTCAAGACATCTTTTATTTAGTTTGTGTTCATACACAGACAAGTCTGGGTGCAAACCGGGTTTTTTTTCCCCAAATATTTTATTCTTTCTAAACTTCCTTATTTCCGTATGAATTTTGTGCTCAATTTGTCTCTGACACTATCATACGGTAAAGTATCAAACTTTGCATGGTGATTGACATTGTAGTGAAAATGCACTTGTCGTTTTGGACTGGTTACCTTCTTGGAAAGTATGCCAATTAGCACCATTTCAAACATTAAACGTTGAATATCTTCCAAACTTTACAAGGTAAAGGTGCCATTCTAACACTTATTCACAGGGTTGTGCTACAGACGCATGCAAACGACCACAAACAAAACTCTCAGTATTCATGCTAATAAGAGGTATTTGACAAGTTTATATTTAAATATCTTCAAAACTATTAACTCTTTCCCCCTCAAACCGGCCAAAACCGGCTGGTGGTCAAATGTCGTCTGCTTCATTGTTTTCAACTAATTTCAACAGTTATGAAAAACAATTTGAGTGAGAAATGTACATGATACGTATCAACATCGCATGCCCCAGGTCAACAGCTTTCCTTGGCATGGGTTGGGCACTTAGTGCCC
Organism: Hermodice carunculata; assembly: GCA_964020975.1. NCBI lineage: Eukaryota > Metazoa > Annelida > Polychaeta > Eunicida > Amphinomidae > Hermodice > Hermodice carunculata. Next base: position 6,240,184 of record OZ026628.1, read on the forward strand.
AACCCATGCCAAGGAAGGCTGTTGACTCAGTCTTAATTTAAGAGGGAAAGGGTTAAAGTGGTTGGTGCCATTTAAACTTTTTAAATCTGCACAGTGATGTACTGTAGGCACATCAAGTTAATCACAAACTGAAGTAGAATTTAAATTTGTGAAAATGAGGAGAATACGCACAATTTTAATCTTGAACACATTCACAACTATCACACAGAGAGGTGTCATTTGAATTTCAATTGACACGTTGGTTAGCTGCATCCAGTGAAATGTGGACTAAGGTTGTAACTTTGAAACTGATGCAAATTTGCAAAATTTAAATCTTGAATAAACAACTTCAAAATTTTAAAGGGAAAGGTATAACTCCGATTGATAGGTTTGGGACATAGCTTTATCAAACAAACAATGAATTGATATGGTGCCAGTTTAATTCCTGCAAACTAAGCAAGGACACTTTTTCACAATTTCAATTTAGAAAAAATTCGCAGCTAGTATAGACACAAAACCATTTCTACCTCAATTGTAGGTTCGTGTCACAGCTCAATTGTTAATGTTTTTTGGAACAGTTTAGCAAAAAAGGTCCTATGAGTTATATACATTTTGTACAGGCAACCATGTTTTTTTTTTTGTTTTTTGTTTTTTGTTTTTTGTTTTTTTTTGTTTCTTTGTTTTGTTTTTTTATTTGTTTTTGTTTTTGTTTTTGTTGTTTTGTTTGTTTTTGTTTTGGTTCGCAGACTAATAAGCACATGAGCTTTTTAAGGATTACATGAAGATTGATACAATTGTCCTCTGTCTTCAGGTGAATCATAGATGGATATATGCTGACAAGCAGACATACACAGAATACTAAAAGAAAGATTGGACCAGGAGATCATGCGATTAGGTCATGGATGAGAAAATTTTTATCACACAAATAGGGCTAGGGTGTGATGCTTTGTGCTTCACTCTACCTGCAGATTCACAAAAACGTAGGCTTATATAATATACACTGTTATCATGGCCCGAATCAGATGATGGAAATCAATCTGGTAAACTATATATGGAAATATGTGCACCTTGACTAAAATAAGAATTTAAAAAGGCAGCATTGTATCGATTTACCAAACAACAAAATAATAGGTAACGCATTACAAAAAATCATTGAATCAGTAACTATATATATATATATATATATATATATATATATATATATATATATATATATATATATATATATATATATATATATACATATATATATATATATATATATATATATATATATATATACATATATATACACACAATGTCTTCTTCTTTTTAAATATTATTACTATCGATAATAATAATAATAAGAAGAAGAAGAAGAAGAAGAAGAAGAAGAAGAAGAAGAAGAAGAAGAAGAAGAAGAAGAAGAAGAAGAAGAAGAAGAAGAAGAAGAAGAAGAAGAAGAAGAAGAAGAAGAAGAAGAAGAAGAAGAAGAAGAAGAAGAAGAAGAAGAAGAAGAAGAATTCTCAACACCTGGTTCTTGTAGCTTTCTACCTCAGGGCCTTCTGTAGCAAAAATGATATTACTGGACAGAAATTACGTTACATAGATTACACGGTCAATAATTTTAGGTCAATAATCACGCGATGCGCGCTTAATGCACGCACAGATTTTACGTGCTGGATATTGTAGGTCTAATGCCATCCACTGGCCGTTATAAAAAGCTCATATTCAAATTGATAAGTCTATTACTTTATCAATTTAAATATAGGTTTTTGTTGTTTTTTTTTGGGGGGGGGGCAGTGTAATGCAAAACATGCACGTTCATACATACATACATACATACATACATACATACATACATACATACAGACAGACAGACAGACAGACAGACATGCATACATACATACATACATACATACATACATACATACATACATACATACATACGTACAAATACGTATGCTCACACACAGGTGCAGAGGAAGATATAAAGAGAATTCACATAAATTTATGGTTAATAACAGCTTTGGACAAAGCCAGGAAAATAAGTTTTTGACAGATGGATAGAAAATGGTCCAGCTTTTAACACCAGATGAGGAACAAGTCAACCGAGATAAAAAATGTTTACCAAAATTGAAAATATAATCATAGTTTATAAACGTATTTACTGAGGCTCCTGAAAATTCATTTTATATGTTTAGCCAATTACGCAGTTTATAAGCAAAATGTAAGAAATGTTGGCATTGGGCTAATCGGCTAGTAGTCAACGTGATCCCTGCTTATGATTTACATTTGTATGTACAGGTGGATGGTAGATACATGCTGACAAATCCAAAGTTTACACGTATTACACAACATAGAAACACAACCTGCTGGCGAAAAACGCCTGAAGACACAAGTATTAAAAAGCGGTAATTAAACATCTATAAAGGCATTCTACCTTCGAATATCGATGTGCAAATAGAAAAGTACGTGCATAATCGGTCAAACATAAGAAACAGCGCTTGGTATCTTGAGTAGTTAGTAGGTGGCAGGATCAGAGAAAGGAGTCTAGTACTAACGAATGCAGTTTTTCACCAATAAACACGATAAACGTGGCAACTATGTCAGTGTCCATGAGAGACATCAGAAGAAACCTGCATGGACTTATGTTGTAACAATATATATGATATAAAATGAGCATCCGTACTCTGACCTTGCACTGACTCAAGAGTAATGTTTACCTTCAATGAATATGTGATCAGTCAATAGGTGCCACCACCAGAGAATGAAGAACAATGCATGGACATACTCCATAGCCCTTTCAACTAACTTAATATGTGGTTTGACATAGAGGCATTTTTGTGCAACGTATTTGCGATTTTACAACTTAAAGAATAGTCACTTAGGTACATGTGTAGGACACAAACAGATTGACACATAAGTTAAGATACAAGTTAAAGCCCACAGTAGCCGCTAGCCAATTAACCATACAACTAACAGAAATGGGACTGACGACATTTATATCTTGTAGCCAAACTGGCTAAATAAATTTCAATTCGCGTTGCATTTTGTTAGAAATTATGAAGTTTCCAGCATTTTTGATCTAACATCCTTTTTCAATTGATGGTACCCAAGTTTGGTTAAAACAGTTCTTTTGATTTTAGCCAACATGGCAAGATCTTCATATTTCCTAGCGGTAACCCAGCAAACAATATGAACGCTCCACTCCTACACTGCGCGCTGTTCTGCACATGATCCTGCTGGAGAAATGAAACTCCGGTATCCAAAGTATATATGGTAAATGTAGAGTGGCTATATATAGTGTAGAGTCAACAAGCGACACAAAGTCGGTATAATAAAGCCAGATACACACCTGCATTATTTATAGACCTGGGCAATGCCTCACTTTTATGTGAATTAAGGTTGGTCACCAAATTTACTACTCCTGGATCAGGGGTATTGTTATCCAACACGTGCCTGTTGCTGGCGCCAAGACAAAACGGTATATTTGCAACCAAAAATAGATTATATCATTCAAGGCTGTCATACCGCTATGTTTTAATAACACAGCGCTGATGTACAAAAATGAAAATGTATACTGTGCCATATCAAATACGATATGCTGGTACGATGAATATACCGGGACAAACGGCTTGCTGATGTTTATAAAAGGAATGGAAATTTGACAAATTACTTACTTGCATGATTTAAATTCCACAGCCATGAAAGCGGCCAATAAGATAAACTGAAAAGCTTTACATATAAGCCAGTATATATAACTAACCATGACTATCTGGCCAGCATCCCGTTTATCATAATTCACTTCCTTTTCTTTCATTTAAAAAAAATGACTATGTCAGTTGTAACGCATGCGTAAATAGTGATAAATAATAGCTTGTTCCCAACTTTGTGTGGCTCACTTTTCTTGCATTGACATACCCCAGAAACCAAAAGGACCCGGTCAACAATAGCCTGTCAAGCTGAATAGAGTGATTCTTGGATATTTTTCCAATGAAATTAATTATATGCTTAGGGGTACCCCCGGCGCCTTCTCCCTATATTTCGCCCTTCAGAGACTTAAAACACCTCACTTCAGGGTTTGCTTGTGCGTCCTTTCCTTATAAGTGTCCCACTACCCGCCCCACCCCAAAAACACAAGCAACACAAAAAAAAAAAAAAAAAAAAAAACCACAAACACACACCAAAAAAAAGGGGAAAAAAGAAGAAAATTGCAACCAAATTTGCCTAAAATGTAGATCTCTTTGCGGTCGTCCTTTCTCTTACTGAGACAAGCATCATCTGCATGCAGATGCAAACTTTTGCCATCAACTAATCGGTATCTGAGCATTTACCTACTGTGACATGCAGCGTAAGTATAAATTTTTAAATACGGAACTATAGTCCATCACTTAACACGAAAACATCAAGCCTGTTCAGAGAAGTATCCTGCATACCTGACCGTCGTTTCATAAAACAAGCTGCTCGCTTCTGTCGTTGTCCTTTTTTTTTCCTTACATGCTCTTCCGTCCATATTATTAACTTCCCTGATGATTCCATTTCAATTGCTTAAATTACAAGCAGACAATTGTCATTAATTTAGTAAGCACAGGTGCATGCAAAGCCTACAGATAAGTGATATTTGGACAATCAAGGTCACATATATATGTGAAAATACGCAATGATTTTTAAGAATAGATCTGCTTTGCCATGGTAATTATGAACGTTTTAATAGGCACGGGGGTGGCTGATGCTAAGCATTGTTGCGTGTAATAAAACTAATAATACAATTATTGTAAATTTATAAACTGGCACTGCCAGTATCACCATAGCAGTATGGTGCACGTACAAGGGTTGGAAGTAAATCAGTTGTCATGTGGATACACTTACGAATATATATATAACAAGAGACGCATGTGTCCAAAGCTGTGCTGACAATTTTTATGACAATTCATTCACTCTAATGCATGCCATCCAAGGATTGAAAAAAATTAACCAAGGTTATCCGTAACATGCAATATCAAAATTCCACATGATGCACATTGGTGATACATTTGGTATTGCTCACATTCTTTTCTATCACGATATGAAACAATATGTCCTTTTTTTATTGTTAAGAGAACTTGAAAAAGGGCAAGGTCGCAGAGTCATTGGGCCGTGTTAAACTGAAAAGTATATAACCTAATATAGTTTTACATGCCATACAGTTGAGTGTAAGTAAGATATGGAGGCTCAATTTCCTTTGCCATTGATGTCCAAACTACACCCTACCATAACGAAACCACCATTTTTAAATTAACAGGTCTGGCAACCTCAGGGAAACAGATCATATTCACTGCTATTGCTAAAGGTATAAGCATTGGGCATGACCTTTATGTCCTTTAAACTTGCCTTGTGCAATTCTATCATTTTCAAGATATGGAAATTTACACTGTCGAGACATTTTAACTCCTAGTTTCCATCACATTAAAGGGACGCCACTAGTATCATAAGCAATCTAACTTTTGACATCTTCTACAATCCCACAAAGCACCATAAAGATTAAAAAAGGCTGGAATGGTCACAAGATTTTACCGTATTGACCTGTATGTTATATGACACTATTGGGGGCGCCACCAATCTTGACATCGATATTAGTTTTATACACTTGATAAGTTCTTAAGGTTATTTTGGCCTTACTCATCAGAACCTATGTGGTGCGGAGCATTCAGAAGGTGACCCCTATATTTCAAGTGGCCACTTGCCCATGACCTTCAATTAAGAAATTGTGTTTAAAATTTGCAGCTCGCATTCAGGTGTTTGTTTGAATCGGCCAAATAATTTCTCGTGTTATACAAGAAAGATTATGAACCTGGACAAGCGCCAAAATCTATGATTAGGTCACGGTGACCCAAATTGTAGGTCAGCAAGTACATTTGTATGTCAAATGTAGTCAACTGCAATTCTATTAACATGGAAGCTCAATTATCTTTTCCATTGATGTCCAAGCTACACCCTATGACAACATCATTTCTGGTACACTTACAGACCTGATGACCTCACAAAATTAGATAAAGGTCGACGGACGGACAACGGACGAAGCACCATCATATCATTTGTCAGTCAGCTGAGCTAAAAAAAGGACAATGTCATTGATAGTATGCAACCTGCTAGCATTGGATATGGTCTCTTTATCTTATGAAGTTGGCAAGTCTAATACAATTATAATTAAATTGTAAGACGTAGAGTTTGTATCTTTAGACTTATCTCGGTTCATAATTTCCGTCAAATTATAGGTGGCATCCCTGGTATCAAAAGTAAGTGAGACTTTGGCCTCCACCACAATACCACTAAATGTCATGAATATCTATCTAACATTAAGAGTGCTAGAGCGCTTCACAAAATTTCCACATATTTACACACACACACACACACACACACTCACACACACACACACACACACACACACACACACATACATACATACATACATATATATATATATGTGTGTGTGTGTGTGTTTGTGTGTGTGTTTGTGTGTTTGTGTGTGTATATATGTATGTATGTATGTATGTGTGTATGTATGTATGTATGTATGTATGTATGTGTGTGTGTGTGTGTAGTGGTGCTACCGACATCGAACTCGACCTACATTTCCATGCAATTTTTAAGTCCTCAAAGTAAAATGGGGCTATCTTACAGAAATTGTGGCCTGTATCGCCTTCCAAGCAAACATTACACGGAGGGACGAACGGAATGACGGGCAGAAGGGCCGCAAAATCTTTGCCCTCTTTGGTCAAAAGGGCGAAAAACTAAAGGTACATCGACTCCCAAATTTCTCCACCCTAAAATTTTAAACAACACTTTTTGGATAATTTGCTAAAGATATTTTTATCACACTACGGCATATGGTTGAATTCATCCCGAAATTTTGGCTTCCTCAAATCATTGGTGGGGTGTGCGGCTCGAACTTTCAAAAACCCATTTCTTGGTTATGGCACTTTTTCCCAAAAAAATGATACATTTGTTAGTGATTTTTGTAACCGGAATAGGATAATTTTTTATCCGAAATTTTCGTGAAAAGTGCTCCAATGCCAAAAATTTTGTCCTTAGTTCCGGAAATTTTCCATTTTTTTAGGGAATTTTTGGTAAAATACTGGAGCATGTTAGGGAATTTTGCTGAAAATAGGGTGTTTTCAGAGCAGCACATGCTCAATATCATTATGTCAGAATCTTCTTCCCCGGGATTGTTAGTCTCGGTCCTATGGTGCAAAATCAGCAGCAGTGGAGAGAAAGCATGTCATTTCTACTGCTAAAATGCCTTGCCACCCCAGCATAGTTGTAAGGCAGTCAGTCATATATGTGATAAAGTTTCTGGAGATAAAATCACTGCCCCCTTCTGCCTTGCTGAATACTGGTGTTCTCAGGTACATATGATCATGCATTGACCTCATTCAGAGACTGCATTTGTATAATATACTCTTTGGACAGAAACTTCATTACATATTGGTAAAGTTAAGAATATTCATCGCTGTTCCAGCTTATTCCCATTGCATGGAAATGTATTCATTTACCAACTAAGGCGAGGGAATGAATATAGAGTGTGGTGAATAAATTTTAACACAAGTTGCTTAAACTGTCTGTTGTGCATTTAAAAGCACAACTAGGGATTCACCCTGAAAGTTCATACAATTAATCAGAACACTGATGCAAAGCTGACTAGATTGCTGAAAAACGAAAAACAGAAGGAAAACATGAAAAAACACCACCACTGCCACCGCCAACAGCAACAACAAAACCTTCTATCACTTTCATAAACAACATCTCAACTCAGCATTTTGACTAAATCCTGACTTCCATTTAGGTCACAGGTCAGTAGGAAAAATTTAATATAGAAATGTGTAGGGGAGAAATATGAAAATGTCTCTTTGATGCGAAAATTTATTATTATTATTATTATTATTATTATTATTATTATTATTATTATTATTATTATTATACTCATCATCATCATCATCATCATCATCATTATTGCGTTCGTTGTCGTCGTCGTGGTTGTTGCTGTTGTTTGAAACCAGTGATCAAGGCAACTGATTAAGATGAATAGAGGAAAAGTCACTTCATTTCCCTAATGATATCTCACCCACACCTGCCTGTGGCTGACTGAGCTGGCGACTTATACATTCAAAGTCACATACATGACCTGTGTGCAGTGAAACTTTGGTTTTGTACAGCACTTAAATTATTCATGCAGACATTTATCACAGTAAAATTCACATTGAATGGAAAGCAATGTACATGCAAGTCTCAATTTTACAGTGTGAACCTAAAAAAAAGTGACAAGTATTAGAGAGATTGCGGAGTAGGTAGTAATACAATTGGTGAATGTCGAGTGAAACTGATGCTCTGTTTTCAGTTTTTCTTAAAAAAACTGTGTCATAACATATAGATTTTCCGCAATTAAGAATTATATTGAATATTTCATAACCGTGGTGATCGTTTTGCTCAAAATTTCTTCAACTGCCAACAAATATTAATTAAAGAAAATACAAATGATACCTTTTTCGGTGATTAATTCCTAAGAAAACTAATGTTAATGACACTCAGTTATCTCACACATGCACCTAATGAAAATCTTCAAGGGATGAAAAGTACATTGTCCGTGCTTTACTTTTAAACTACTGACATGCCTTGTCCTTACATTAGGTGATCAATGTATATTTTTCCATAGAGAGTGCCTAACTTCTCTGGACACTTCTGCCTATAATTTTAAACCAATCATACAAGCTTGAGACATCCCGTGCGAAAATGATGCTTGATTTGATTTATGTGGAGCTTATAGTTCCAAATTCATTGCCTTCTGAACTGACCCAGCTCTGTGAAATTTATACTCCTGAGCGGAGCGTATACACGAAGATGGGTCTGTTGAGCAGGTAACGAATTACAATATATAAGGCACTAATTACAGAACGTTATTGATAAAGAGCTGAAACATATCTGAGGTTTTAAACTCCTGAATATACTTTAGAACGCATGCTTATATGCTGTGTATACATGCAAGCATATTGTACCATGCAAATGAGCAACTTCTACATGTATATAAAAACATATGTTATAATGCATGTTTTTAAATTTGGGAACAAATTTCAATGTGTAGTAAAAATCCCGCATATGTCAAGTACTACATTGCGTGCAACTATCATTGCTAAACCCGTTAACGCATGCTTATATGCTGTGCATACATGCAAACATATTGTACCATACAAATGAGCAACTTCTACATGTATATAAAAACATATGTTATAATGCATGTTTTTAAATTTGGGAACAAATTTCAATATGTAGTAAAAATCCCGCATATGTCAAGTACTACATTAGGTGCAACTATCATTGCTAAACCCGTTGGGGATGGAGCAAGTCATTTTAAATCTTTTGGGCAAAATTAGTTTTTTTTCTTACACCCGTAAAGGCAAAAATGTGTTTTGGTGAGGTTTTCAAAGCAACATTTTTCATTTGGTAAGATTCAAGGGCAACACACTTAAACAAACTCGCCTGTAGACTTTGGTCTTCCTTTTTTCACATTTACAAGACCAAAGAAGCTTGGCTAATGAATGGTACAGATTGACACACAAAAGCAGCTGCTTGTTTACCCTTATGTATTGAGAATGATATATAAACAATATTTTGAAAAACACAGGAGAGCACCAATTGTGAAAGATCAAAGTCCGTTGGTTTAAATATAGGTTATTCAACTAAATCTTAATGAGAGAGACAAATATGGATAGGACAGCACGAGTCGCACTTGGAGTCGGGAAGATCGTGCAGATGACAACATCTGGACAGGACAGACAGCGGGGCTACGCCAGTTGTATATGTTTGCACATAAACCTGTACTAGCGACTGTTGTGGAGCTAAAATGACCTGTTATGCTCACACTACGGTCCATATGTTGACTGTTTAGTTACATCGAGGTATTTAACTGGACTAGTTTTTCACGTGAGCTCTTTACTGGCCATGCAACAACATCAGTAAACTCCCGAGGGCTCAGAGGCAGATTATTGCGCTGAGCTCACTCAACTGCGGCAAAGGATCCAAGAACCCACGGATCCCCCTTCATATCATGGAAATGCAGCGCTGCTGCCATCACGCAGAGGCTAGGTAAACTACACAAGATCAGCTGATGCCTAGAGAACTGAAAGGTCCAGTGGCATATCAAAACTGGAGCTTAGGTCCCCCCAAAAGACCCTAAAAATTGAGTTTCGTAACCACCTCAGGGGAACGAAGAGAAGCTTTAACATTCGGAAGTTCACCATCAAGGGATTTGTTACTGGGAAGTTTTAACCTTTAAAAAGTGTAGTTTGGTGTTAATCTGGCTTCATTTGGGAGGTATGGCCAAAATACAATTTCAATAATTTCGTACTTGTTTTAGTGGTCTACAATATGCTATTTTGTGTAAGACGAATAAACAATATATTGATTTTTTTGTAAATGTTTTAGTGATTGAAGCAAAATATGGGAAATCATTTTGAAGGAAATTTATAGGGCATTGATCTAAATATGGGAATTTTTTGCCCATCAAAATATCCCCACTCCTTATTTGTTTTCCTTTTACGCCATTTTGCAGCATTTTTGTGACTTTTTTGAGCTCAGCAATGGACTACATTGCAAAATATTATTTTGCAATGGAATGAAGTTGTAAAGGTCACATTTAAAAAACATAAACACAATTCATTGAACCTATGTAATCATAATAAACCTAATCTGGGAATGTTTTTGCTTCAAAATCAAGTACCCAAAAAATTCAAGTTTACAGCAGGTATTTCACATTTATTGTTCTTATCTAAAAGGGTTCAACCACCCATCTAGCTTTGATTGTGTTCAACTGCTGCAAATATACAATTATTATATTTTATGTAAAATTTATTACAACATTGACCTTGATTATACAGTTAAAGAACATTTTCGTCACCCTACCCCGAATTTTGAACAATTACATTTTGTACATTTTCATCAACTTTTTACAAGCTTTTTGCTAATGCTTAATATATGGTGCTGTATGCTCACGGAACTAAGAATACAATGGACTATAGTTGTGAATCCCTACACCCTTTTAAAACCATACACAAATTTCATGCCTTTTTTTAACATTTTGAATTAATCTTGGACCATTTTTGCTAAATGAAATAGAAAAAGCATGAGGGGTGGGGGTAACAAATATGCCTTAAGTAATAATAAGTAATTTTACATTGTGTCAACTTACGCTATTGTACAAATAATTGCAAAGAGCTTTGTACAATCTAAAAAATGCCCATATTTGGTTATGAAGATACAAGTTAATAAAAATAACATCTTTTAAGTTTCAAAGCATTTTGAAATCCCCAAAATGCTCACATTTTGATTATCTTGCACTTTTGACCAAACATAACTTGTAAGCAGAGCTGTATCTGAACTTATCCTTCACTTTCTAGGATAAGAAAAAGGAGCATCATCATTCAGAGTTTGACTTGTAATGTGAGGTTTGAGAAGAAAACTTCGAGTATTTAATTGGAAACATATTTCACAATATAAAACATTGAACATTGTAATTAGATAAAGAAATTAATGTTTTTTTTGTTGTTGTTCTTGTTGTTGTAATTTTGGTATTAGTTAGTCGCTGACCTCTCAGCGACCCATGCCCAGCCCAACGCCCAACACAATAGCATTGCGACTTGACTGTTCTAAAGATCTAGTGGTCCCGGTCAACACTCGGTTCTCTGGAAGCCGGGGGGGGGGGGGCACTTTTGTTGTGCATGCACCCCTATGTTTCCTTTGTGGTGATTGGTCAATGGAGGCAAACTGTGGAGCAGTGGTGGTCAGGAGTTAAGAATATACACAAATGCGCCCCCTAATGCTAAATTGTCCGATACTCTCTTGTTTTGGAGGTGCTTGTTGCTATTTTCTTAAACCTGATTCTAGCATTGATATCTATACACGTGTCAATAATCAGTCGTTTATCACATCTTTTTTGACAGTACAAGTCTATTTTGATGTATGTTGAGGCACATTTACATTTGCAAACGTATTGTTCTTTGTTCCCGGAAGCAAATAGTTTTGTGGTTTTCTTACCTCTAGCACTAGAGAGTTAATGGACAGTTTGGTATTAGGGAGCCCATGTGTGCACTCACAAATTAAAGTAAACAGTTGGGTAGGAAACTATACACTGACATCGATGTGTGGAGAGTGATAAATATAGGCTTGGCATGCTATGAAATCCATATAAAAGATATGTGTGTATACTTTTTCAAGTATACTGACTGATACCATAATTACTAAAAATGTCACGTATTAGTTATGTAACATTACCTCATGGCCACAATTGTCAATACACAAACGCATTTGTAGGAAAGAGTAACAAAACACGCAATACTGGCCATTAACCACTGGGACCGACAACCCAGGGAGACTATCAGATCTGCCTGATATTGAACAGTGATCTAAAGACTGGCTACTAACTCGCCCTAAAAATTAATTCCGTGGTTATATCTCGGAAATCAAAGCCCACCAAATGGCCCTCCCATCAATTTCTAGGGTTACATTTTGGATAATGAATCTGAACACAAGCACCTTGGGATCACAATACGCTTTGCCCTGTGTTGGTGTGATCCAATAAGTGAGATCACAGTTAAAACTGCTAAAATTATCAAAAGAATGAAGAGTCTAAAATTCAGCTTAGACAGAAACACTGTGGAAACTATATATATTTTTATCAGGCCTTTACGTGAATATGGTGGTCCGTTGTCGAGGGGCTGTACAGGATCTGACAAGGAAACGCCACTATACAATTGAATGCAACCCTTGTTGTAACTGGTAGGACAAGCAACACTAAGCTCTATGAAGAGATTGGCTGACTGGCTTTGGCTGAAGGCAGAAAAGCAGCAAATCTAACTTTTGTGTATAAACTGGTGAGCAAGCTGTCCAACACACGCACCTGCACTTAAGCGCCAGTCCTCCAAATTTGCATCTTTTGACAAGTGGGGTAAAGGACACTCTTGAATGCTCTTCTGGATCAATCTAAGGGGATACTTGACATTTCTTCCCTCTCGTTTCCAAAGTTTGCAGTACAGCCCTCCCAGGTACATACCAAAATTGCCCCCTTTGCTTCTTTTACTTTGTACATATTGCTACAGCGCTCGCCACAATGTTTTTTTTTTGTATAAAACGCACACATTTTTGTGGCTTTACACACATTTAGATATAGTACAGGTGCCTGGGACCCATTTTTAGGGTGGATGTGGCCACCCTAGGGAATAAATGAATTTTGTACCAAATTAAGATTACATTTCAGGCTTTTGTTTTCTAGTAAAACCACTCTTCTAAAAGTATAGCATCATGTCTGCCCAGGTAACCCCAGTATGAATTTCAAATATTCCACAGAATGTCAAAATTTATATTTTTGAGCTTAAAAATATATATCTTTATGTTTATGTCACATTTTGTTATTTATAGTGTGTCGTTGTCTCTACATGTATGCATATTGTAAATTTGGCATTTTTCGCTATACAATTTAAAACATGAGATTTACAAAAAACAATAATAAAAATAATGATTGGCCGTTTCATGGGTAAAATCTACCGCTACCCCTTTATTTAATACTTTTCCTGCATTTTTTCAACCTTTACAGTATTCCCTTAATAAAACATTGCTGTAGAGTTTTAATACCTATAAAAATTTAAAGATTTTTGATACCAAGGATGCTGAAAAGATATGTTGCTTATAGTAAGTATGATTTTCATACTTAAATTGTAGTATCAAGCTGTCGACAACCTTCTTTGAAAGGTGTGTTTCATACAAAACTCAAGAGATGAACATTTTGTATATACGGGTGATGAAATTATTTTCCTGTGGTATTGTGGACATTTACCATGTTATCCGTTTTTGTTCAATCATATAATTGTTTGTTTAATGATTTATTTTTACAAATAATATCTATTTAAAGTGAAATGTAAAATTGTGTTCACAATCTCACCCTTTATCAGGGAAATCCGAGTTAAGAATGTTGGCTGCAGCGATTGGATCATCAATTGTGAGATATAAACAGGTGTCATTTACATTCTGGAAAGGACTATATTTACAATAACCTTAATATAGATAAAAAACAAAAGTGGTCTTAACATTGATCCTTTTGGCACACTGGCATGATTTTATCTTCAATTGGAGGACTCACCCTAGATCACGATTTCCTGCTAGCGATTGGTCATGTAATCAGAAAGCCATTGGAAAAGGGTTCCACTAATGCCAGCCTTTATGTAGGTATATATTAGGGCAAGGTGCCAAGCATTATCAAATGGTTTACTTATGTCTAAGAAAAGTATGCGGACTTCCTTTTCATAATCAACAGCTAAACACAGTTGGCAATAAAAATTAGAATTGCTTGCTTAACAGTTGAATCCACGGGTGTGAAGCCCAAATGATGGGCTGAAGTAACTTAGTTGTCCCTAAAGAAATTAAATACATACTTGAATACTATTCTGTCAAGCACTTCCCCTGTACAGCTGACAAGTAACACGGGCCCTTCAATTTTAAATAAATTTTCAGGGCCTTTTTTATGGAGTGGAGAGACTTTTGCCTGTTTCCAGGCATAAAGGAGTTGTTCACTTCTTAACGAAAGACTGAAAAATTTACTTCAGGAAGAAGATATGGCAGTTGCAGCGTCTTTCGAAAGTCTCACACCATTACCGTCAGGACCAGAAGCTTTAGATATATCGAGACTTACAACTGTTCCCGGAACCTCTGATTCTCTGATAGTTATAAGATCGAATCAAGATAATCAGTATCATCCAGGGAGGGTAGCCACAGACGCATCAAAGTCACATTGTTGTAAATAGAAGGAATTTAAAAATTTCAGCTTTACACAAGTTATTGGGATATGTTCATCTTCATGCAAGAGCGACAAAACAGTCTACGTGTGAACACGATTTAGAAAATGTTTAGAGCTACGTCACCAGTATTTATTTTTCCGAGAAGAATGGTTCAGTTTAGCACGAAGTTAGCTATCATATTCCTGCTCTGCGAGCCTTAAGTGGTCTTGATGATGAATCGTTGCTTGACAGAAAGAGGTCCAAGCGCTAATTTCAAAATGCCTGTGATTAGCTTTTCTATATTTCTATTAACTTTGCGCTTAAGTAGTCGACGTTTTGAATCATACCAAGGAAGACTCAATGGTCTGACCTCAATACTTTTGTTAAGGATATATCAGTAGCGGTTTTAAAAATAATATTCATCAAGAGTGGCAACGAGAATCGATATTTTTATGAGTAAAACAAGTGTTCCAGTCAATTACACTGTGATAGTTCCTAAGACTATAAAAACTGCAATATACGTAGCTTGTGCAATACCTTTATAAAGTACTCTAATTATAGGTTTGCGCACACAGCAGAGTTGTCACAGATAGATATGGGAGGAAAAACACAGCCTTTGTGACGGTAATGCTATATATATATATTTGAAAACATATTACCTTGTCAGGTGGCATATTGCACAGTATCACGAGTAGGCTCTTTTACATGTACAGTAAGAAAGTTAGTTTGAGCAAAGGTGAAAAAAGCTTCTTACCAGAATGCACATTACAATATACTTTTAGGTAGACAGTCAAAATAATATTTAGAATTCCTGTGTCGCTTGCAAGGCCCCGACTATCCTGGGATTTCTCCCAAAAGGAGACCGTGGAATTGGGCAGTCTGTATATTATACCGAAAAGGAACTAGTTATAAAGTGATTTAATGTGACATCATAAGAGTTTGAGATCAGCTACCTCCAGACCCGAGCGACAATTTACATTAAAGAAGGTATAAGGTAAACCAATCCGTCGCCCATGGCACCAGAGCCATCGATTTTACATCTTGTTTTGCAAATTTGCAAAGAGAAAAAGAACAGTAAATATGAATTAAGCGTAAATTAGTGAAAGGTGTTTGAAACGAAAAGAAAAAAATTAAAAGTACAGATAACTTTTCATATTTCCGAAGTATTGAAGGAGTAGACAATAAGCACAATAGCGACAAAGCATATGCCACCTACTAAAACTTGACTACTGCCCGTGACATTCCTATTGCTCAAGCTTACACTGGACCTCAAAGCAAAGGGCATGTAGGCCTACATGTATTGCGTTATTCTGTTATAATAACATTTTATATTATTTTTATTATTATTATTATTATTATTATTATTATTATTATTATTATTATTATTATTATTATTATTATTATTATTATTATTATTATTAACATTATCATCATCATCATCATCATCATCATTATCATCATCATCATAAAATCACAAGTGTGTAAATTTAAATAACAGGTATAGTACGAATAATTCATAGCTGTGATCCCAGTGTAAGTATTATAGCAGGAATATAGAATACTACAGTCGATGTGCAACATGCATCGTAGTGGTGATATCAAAAATCAAGTAGAGAATGTAGCTAGAATATCACAACATGCTGAGACTAGGCAATGGTACAGAGAATGGTGGCACAAAGGTGACACATGTAACTAGATCACAAGGTCATGATGCAATCGTAACATAGTTTTCAACAACATGCAATATAGGTATCAAAATGGCTTAAGAGAATTTTCGCATTCGGTAGAAACACGACAAACAAGAATATTGTAAAAATTAGGTTCTTTATGTTCACAAAATATCTATTAAATGATGAGAGCAATTTATGAATTAAAGGGTAAACAGTCACACGATTTGTGTCCAACGCCACGAGTCCTGCCATCTCCGACATATATCATATAGTAGTTATATACATCAGGATAAGATACTTTAGTCTAAACTACATGATATTGGATCATTCGTGTACTCATTATGGCTTATAACCATATCAGAACGAAGCTTTTGAGGCAAATGTCCATGTTAAATCGATGGATAACCAGTCATCAGGACAAGCAGCACGGGTCAAAATCGTGACATTCACTATTGCATGGAAAATACATGAAGGTTTAAGCTACGTCCAATGAAAATACACGATCTTAACAATGCTTGAACAGACAGTAAAAAGTGTAAAATAAAGTATGCTGTATGATGGCTCCATACCACCAGTAAGCGGAGGTTTTATAATACTACTGGATTTACAAATTACAGAGAATAGCTTAATGTACATATATAAAAGTGACTTGAAGAATTCGATGCTGCATATACAAAAGTGACGCAGGTAGCGGCATCCATATGTATACATATGTTTGGATGTGTATAACTTGGTACAAACAATCGTAAAGGAAATCAGAATAGCTATTTCACCATGAACTTTAGTGGCTGTGGTACGAGGAGCAAAAACGGCAAAAGATCTAGATCAAATAAACTTAAATAAGCCTGAAGTAAATTACCAGGAGTATTAGACATTATGTACACAAACAGGGAAAGGTCATCAAGTAAACAACAGAAGGAGGTAGAACAAATAGTAACTAAGGTATATAATATCGAGGATTGTTGATCACGGTGATAGTAACTACAGGTTATGGTTTTGTGCAGCTGTCGTGATAACACAAGTCCGAAATAAACCAGGACGATTTAAAGTTATGAATAATTTATACCCGTCTCTCACGAGAGTGAGCGTGGGTCAAGGGCGTAGGTATCTTCGGGTTGGCATCAGTGACAATTCTGGGACTTCACTGTCAAACTTGGCCAAATATGTAAGGTTGCGGACAAGACATTTATTATTATCTTTATTTTTTGATGAAGATCCGATCGTCAATGGTCCATGTATCGGTTTTCTTTGTCCTTTCAACTCTCTGCGAGGTGATGCTGCTTTTTTTATGATGAGTCTTCATTAAGAAAGATCTTCTTCGGCTCATCATCACCTTTCCTCGCATTGAGATTAGCTTGACCCACACTAGGTCTGACCCTGTAAGTCATAGATTTAACAATGGTAGCCCTGGGATCTCCTGTAGGGCCACCCACTCTATGACTACGGCTTATGTCGTGGATGGTCATGTTGACCTTTAGTCAGGACACAGGTCAGCAATATATTGGTAAGTGTCCTCACCTTCCTTTTCGGGCCATACACTGACAAAATTTTACGCGTTGCGGTGGGCGCATTGTTTCCTAATCATCAATGGCAGCCTCTAACATAGCCATTTTACTTTCTAGACTGCCAATATTTTGCTTTTTGTGCAACAATCTTGGCACTCAAAGAGTCGTCTAAGAGGTTAGAGAAGTAACTCTTCATCACGGCAGATAATGTTTCACCTTGTCACCAGACACATCTAAGCCATCACTTGCACTGCCCTCAAAGTTGACTACTGTTTTTTTCTTGTGACCCTGACTCTTTTAGTGGCCTTCGCCATAACTATCGATATGTACTCAAAACTGGGTAGTATAGCAGTTTTTAGTTACTTGCTCCTGAAGTATAGAAAATTTACCAGCAAGGTTTTCTCAGTATAGCTCAGTAGTACCAGAATAAAAACAAGCTATTTTCAGTATGGCTCAGTGGTAACAGAATGGAAGCAAGGTATTCTCAGTATGGCTCAGCGGTAACATAATAGAGGCAAGGTATTCTCAGTGTGGCTACGTGACCACAGAATAGAGTCAATGTATTGTCACCATGGCTCAGTAGTGACCGAATAGAAGCAAGGTAATTTCAGTATGCCTAAGTGGTAACAGGATGGGTGTAAGGTATTCTCAGTATGGCTGCAATGTACCAAAATGGAAACAAGGCATTATCAGTGTGGCTGAGTAGTGACAAAATGAAGGCAAGGCATTCGCAGTATGGCTCAGTGGTAACAGCATGGAAGCAAGGTATTCTCAGTATGGCTCAGCGGTAACATAATAGAGGCAAGGTATTCTCAGTGTGGCTACTCGGCCACAGAATGGAGTCAATATATTGTCGGTGTGGCTCAGGAGTGACAGAAAGGAAGCAAGGTATTGTCAATGTGGCTTAATGGTAGCAGAAGGCAGGCAATGCATTCTCAGTATGGCTGCATAGTACCAAAATGGAAGCAAGGCATTATCAGTATGGCTCAGTAGTGACAAAATGAAGGCAATTTTCAGTATAGCTCGGTGGTATCAGAATGAAGGCAAAGTATTCTCAGCATGGCTCAGTGGCAACACAATAGAGGCAAGGTATCGTCAGTATGGCTCTGTGGCCACATAATGTTGGGAAGGTTTTCTCAGTGTGGCTCAGTGGTAACAAAATAGAGGCAAGATATTCTCATTATGGGTCAATAGTAACTGGATAGAGGCAATGTTTTATCCGTGTGGCTTAGTGGTGACAGAATAGAGTCAGTATGATTCATAGTAACAACATGCAGACATTTGGTGGGCAGGCCACTGGCCTTGGTAGCACACCCATGTGTTTCTGGTTTCTAATGATTTTTTTAATACCCATAGCCTCTCTGCTATGTATGTGTCCCAAGACGTCCACATAAAGCTTACATCCAACCTTTTACACCTTTGCCTCTCACAAGCTGCTAAAAAGAAGGTGTTCCAAGAGCTCAAAATCTGAGCTGATCAACCATGTAAGCCATGACGTCAAAAATGAAAGTTTTTTATTCTCCTTTACTAAAGTGCTAGGGTTTTTCAATATTCATTTTTCCTTTCAGAATGTGAAAACTGTTTGCCTATCACACATATGTCCTGTAATTCGTAATTCTTAATGTGGTTTTACTGATATTTCATAGAAAACAGTCCACTTTGTGTGCTCACGGTTTGATAGTGTGTAGAATTCAAACAAGGAAGAAAATACGCCAGGCAGTAGAATTAATTTAATTATCGCTCATTTAACCACGTAATTTGGAGATCCATGTAAGTTAACAAAGCTGACAGATTTAAACGTACAATGAACAATAGCAGTCTACATCCAGTAATGAAATATGCTGTATCAATATGCTGTATCAATATGCTGTATCAATATGCTCTATCTATATGCTGTATGTTATATTCATCATAGCAAGATGTATGAGTATCAAAATAAACAATTTTACAGATTTCCTTGGAAACAAGGAAGTAAGAGATAATAAGCTTGTAGGTGAAGTAAACTCTAATAGATTATCGAACCTCAACATGTCTATTAATTTCCCATCACCTTTACAATTCAGATCTTGTGTGTATTCTCTATGGTGTGATAAATGAAAAGTACTGAACAAATAAATCAGTTTAATACTTGCCACGTAATTAAAAGGCGTGAATTTTGTCAACGCAAAAAATGTTCTGGAAGGTTGTGCATCTACAATAATAATACTAAAATTTAAGGCTTTTTTTCCTGATATAGTTAAAAGAAGAACGCATATAAAAATGTAACATGCAACAGCAAACTATATTGTACCGCTTTGTTATGTTCAATAATATTACGATTAAAGGCAACATCTGTGACGAAAGTATAACTTTAATAATTGATTTTGCAAATATTACACAACACTTGAATGATCTCTGAAGTTTCGTGACTTTTGCACATTACCTTCTGGGGACATATCATGACGATAATAATAGGGTGAACGCAGAAAATCGAATAAAAACTTGATAGCAATTGATCCAGGCTCCTACTTGCTGCATGCTCTCTTTGCAGCATAGGTTTTGGAGTGTCAAAGCAATTCTGACTACTTGATGGAGATTATTCTTTACTATTTTCCCTATGTGCGTGGTTGTCTTCAAATAATAATATTAAAATTCTCATACAATCTGTGTGTCCATAGTCTAGGGACAACCACACCTTGTCCAAATTACACTTTTACCTTCATAAAAACAAGTTCCAGACACTGCTTGCTTTATAATTGCACTGGCTTCAGGTATATGATTTATCGCCAATGCAGATTTGACTGAATGATGAATAGTTGCTCAAAACTGTTTTATAAGTAAACGTTTGCCTATGATCGGCTGTGGGTTAGTTCTCCCCTTTCATATGATGTTGGCTACATTTACAACTAGGCCAATTTATAAAGGAATGTCGTATTCGCTTAATTCCGTTACACTCCAGCTCGGGACGTTTGTATTAAATTTGCAAATGCCATACCACCAGTCAGCAGAATAAATTCCCCAGGGATAAATGGCACTGAATCAAGTCTTGTGCTGCTTTCCGGCTCATGACAGTTTTTGTAAAGGTTACTGAAGCATAAAACTATCTTCTAAATTTGGAACTTTCTGAAAATGATTTGTTCCATATACTAATATTATTGTTATAAGGTTTAAAACTCTACAGGTTTACAGTGAGTGGTATGGAATATGACTTTGACTATGATTTGATAGTATTCAAACGGTGCTTGGGCCTACAAATTTGGGTTTGTTCCTCTTTATATTTGATAATTATATTGGAGGTGGTTTGACTTTGTTGACTTTTGCAGTCAACTTTCATTTAATATTCTGACCCGACTCAGCTGAGTATAAAAACACCCAGCTTGCGCTTTAAGTGAAATTGTCAGTTAGGCCTAACGGAGTGTTGTTATAAAACTTAGATTTGAAAGGCAAGAGGATTAATATAATCCCTCAGGACGTGGTTTTGAACCGAGTCAGCAGCTTTCCTGGGCGCGATTTTGGCGCAATTTGCCCACAACGCATGAGGAAAGCTGTTGACCTGGATCTTTGTATTTCGTATCAGACTATTGACATGCAGGTAGTTTAATCGTTTCAGGTACCTGGAGTTTAGTTGCAGTTGGCAAAGAAAGATTTCATGTGTAGCCGCCTTTCCCTCTTTGCCGTTCATAACCGTCTCAAACCAGGTATGTTACGTTAGGCTTTGTAGGTTCCTTCTTATACGTATTCTGCATTGAAAAGGCCACTGTGAAGTGTTTTGTTAGTGCGAAAGCACATGGTATGTCTGATGATTAAATGGTACTTCTTGAGTCTGTGAATACAAAAAAAATATATACCTCTGCAGCGGAATTTGGTCATACTTTCTAAATAGGTTGTAGTCCATCTATGAGTACAGCAGGTCGTACCAAGAATCTGGACCTCAACCTCCCCCCCCCCCCCCCCTTCATTTTTGTGCTTCTGCTCTCCAGCTCCTCCCCACAATAATAATAATAATAATAATAATAATAATAATAATAATAATAATAATAATAATAATTATTATTATTATTATTATTATTATTATTATTATTATTATTGTTGTTGTTGTTGTTGTTGTTGTTGTTGTTATAATAACTACGTCCTTCCACATACTGAGTATTATGTCATGCCTTGGTGGTATCAAAGTGGTGAGTATTGATTGATATGTTAGCAGTATACAGGCTTATAGAAGCAATTTTTTTAAATATGTTTACCTGAGACGCCACTTTCCTCTGGTCAAGGAGCTTCAATTTTGTTTGATGGTTAGAGAGCGAAGACGCATGTCTTTTCCTAATATCATTGAAAATATTGGAATACAATACGCATAACCGGCTGGGATTGAGTGGAGCAGCTGATGATTAAATTCAAACTATAATTTATCGGGACACCCGTATAATGTATTATCAAGACGAAGACTATGATTAACTGAATGCTTTTTGCTGATATTTGCAGCAATAGGGAATCTAGTGAAAACGGAGTGGAAATACCATCTTAAAGTCTCCCAATTAAACTCCTCAGTTTCAACGTTAACACTTTACGATTACAAGCTGACTGAAACGCTTCAGAATGCGGATTGCCATCGTAAAGCTGTGGAAGCTAAGCCAGTGGTGTAAGTCACTTCAGTACGGATCGTTCATAAGGTAGTAGTGATCATAACAGAGAGAAAAACAAACCTAACTCTTACGCTACTAATAAATTCAACTACTGTAATTGGAGCAAAGTGTGTGACACCATCAGTATGAAAACGTGCCCGACAGTAGTCAACGAAGACGAACAGGGCCCAGTTTAGCTACATTCACAAAAGAAACTGTTTATTCAAGACAAAATGCTCACTTAGTGGTTCTCGATCAACTTCCAATGTGGTGACCGCCTGAGTTGTCTACCTGATATTGTAAGCAAAATTTCAAAATTAAAATTGACTGATTGCTCTATCGTCCATCTTGACTCCGACTGTATGAATTATTTTGAGTTAGAGGTATCTGGAGAGCAGATATATCCTGAACAGATGATGCTACTGCACAAAAGAGTGACTAAAATTCTTTTTCGAAGAGCCGTGGTCAACAAGTAAGTTTTGCCATAAAACCCATGACCATGTAATACCTTTACATTGTCTCAGTGTGCACACCTCGTCAGTTGCAACCTTCTAACAGGCGGGCTGGACGACTTGTCCGCATACTTGCACTTCCCCGTCAGGGCAGAGTATGCGCATGACATTGAGCTTCTATATCAATTCAGTTCATTTCATTTTTATTTAACGGCGGTTTGGTGAAAAGGTAACATTAACATGAATGATATTTTTACTACAAAATATAGAATAAAATGTACATATATATATATATATATATATGATTCACAAGAAAACAAATGCAAGTAGACTAGAAGCGACTATAAACTTTACATACCGTACATTGTATACAGACACAAGTACATTTATAACAAGTAGTCCGTAAGTAAGTCAATAATAACATGAAAAGGTGTTGAGCGATTACCTAGCATTCCGTAGAAGATGATCGTTTGCTTTCGGGATGGGGCCCAAGGCGTGAAGGGCTGATAGACTGAATATTTTAATGATTTATTTGATTCTGTTGGGACGTATTGTTCAGTTGTGGCTGTACAAAAGGAAAAGCCACACTGGACCATTCCAAATTAGACAGTGTCATTACCATATCCAAACCGTAGTCCTAACAAAACAAATTCAAGTCAATTCCGACCAAAGGCAATGTTCCTTGGTATGTATAGCTGAAACATATAAATTTATAGTTCGTATTTACCCAAAAGAGACCAAAACGTAAGTGCAAAGGTCCAAAGGGGGAAAAAACTTTATTTAGTTTTCACATGACAGAATGCTAAAAGTTTTGTTTGAAATTATAGGCCTATTTCAGTAAATTGGCTTGAACATTTGCATCATTCATGCATATACAGGACCATACAATTTATGAAAAGGGACCAAAATTAGCAGCACATCAGAGAATTTGTAAATGGAGGTTCTTAACTTGTTGAAAATGTCAATAAAATTCAGTATTTAAAAAGATACTACTTGCAACCACAATCTCAACAATGATCATCATCCATACAAGTCCACAAAGCGACACCAACACCAACATCAATCCATCAGAAAAGCCCTCTAGGCCTAAAATGACCATCAATAAGAATCTAAACAACATGATTATATAATTCGATGTGTTTTAGGCATGTAGTTAAAGACATGATGTTGTTTTAAAGGAGATAAACTAAGAGTATTTCAAAAGGAAAAGTGTTTGAATTTCCAAATATAGTAAGTACATTGGTTCAAATGTTTTACATTAGCCAGAAGTAAGTGACATTAGGCCTCAAATCATTAAAACGTCGTCAAAAATGCATTACAATAAGTCAAAATTTGTAAGGATAGCAGTCACGTTTCAAGTTGGTTTCCAGAAGTATTTTTGAAAGGACATTTAAATGTTCAAGGAAGCATATAATCCCACAAGTCGTCTAATAAGTCAATTATTAGGGTAATAATTTAGAATTCCAAAAATGTAGTATGCCATTGTAAGTCATCTGTAAGTCAGCCAAGCTTAATGTACATCTAACTCGTGGTTCTATAAAGTTCAAAGGGTCAAATTGTAAAACAGTCCTAATTATTGTAAAATTCTACTACATTTATCAGAGAAAGAATTCGGTTTTATGAAGAGAGAGAGAGAGACAGAGAGACAGAGAGAGGGAGGGATCATTTGAAATTCCTAAAGGTAACTGTAAGTATAACTGTTTTCCTGTAACAGTTTTAAATTTTTTCATTTATAATCAGATGTAGTTCAACTTGTCAGTCAGTTGATTTATATGCTAATTATTTATACAAGAGAGAGACAGAGGAAGAGTACATTAAACACTTTGAGCCAACCTGACATGACTTTCACAATAACAAACTACATTCATCGGACAATTATAAAAACAACATCAGTTTCACTACACTTGGAACACTTACTGCATTGTAATGTGTGCAGAAAATGCCTGATTGTTCAAATTGTTACCAAATATATGAGGGTTCCATGAAAAGAGAAGTGGATAACAGTTTTCAATGATAGTGATGAGACCAAACCGAATACCAGTTTAACCTTGTCAGATCCAGGATCATTTACGAAATAGTAAGACATGCTAGTGTTCGTCGTCAGAAGAATCCATGACCAACAGTAATGATATTTAAACGAATGAGAGTATCTTCTACCTGACTTGGAACAGGCTACCAACGTATTGGCAGTGGGTTAAACCAGTTTTATGGGATCCCAATCCTCCCACTTTGGAAAACACTCACATTCAGTTAAAGTAGGCCTAAAACAAATTTAGCCCTTAATGTTAATGTACAGTTATAAAAGGTAATTACTTGACCATAGTTCACAGACATCATCCAAACAATGACAGGACAATTAAGAATTTTAAGTCAGACTACTATATTTACATTAGAATTGCGCCTGTGGCTGCCTCGAACCTGTCCATAGTGTCCACGGCTTTTGCTTTTTGTAGGAGGGTCATTACATAACTTTGGAATGAGAAGCCCGAGTGAATATTTCCAATATTGCACCCCTAAAGGCAACCGCTGGTATACCATACCCAATACATCTCCGTTTTTAAAATAACTCTTTATATGTTGGTTCTAGGTTGTGTTAAATTTTAACACTAGGACTTCCTTGACAATAAACTATAACCTGTCACATTCTAGGGTGAGTAGTTTCACTGTCCTGAACTTTTGTTCCTGTGTTGTGTGATTGTCATTTAATGCGTCATTATATTAAAGCACACTGGAAGGTTGCATCAATTGTTCCACTGTTTGCACATTACCAGAAAGTGTACACAACTGTGCAGTAGCTGATATTTTTTCCACATGAATAGGCTACCTATTTCAACTTCAGAGGCAGTGTCTGGAACTTCCCTGAAATTTCATTAAGGGATTTATTTGAGAAGGAGTTTTCTTGCATAACTTTGCACCATGTGTGTAAAAAAATTAAAACTCTTTTCTATGGTGACGCCCAATAATTTAACATTGTCTTCTCAATTTAAAATCGTCTCTTACTTTGAATTGAGTTTATGGGTAACTATTTTCAGCATTTAAATACACCAGCCTGAATGTATTCGCATCAGCCTACAATACAATTTGTTCGAACCACACTATTATATTTGCCACCTCCATCCCTAGGTAACGCTTTATTTCAGGGATTATATTGTTGCGATCAAATAGATCTTTTACATAAAGATATTGAACAAGGATGGCCAAAAGACAGACCCATTCAAGTCTTGTTTCAATTTGCTGAATGTGGAGTTTTTAACTATTAAGCGGCCCGCTAGGTAACTGCGCAAAAACTTTGTGGCACTTTAATCAAAGCGATAGTATCAAATGTGGCTATTTATAGAGAGCAATAAATGCAATCAAACGCCTTGGAGAGGTCCATATTTTTTTTTCCTTTAGGCTAGACCGCTTTTGTAAGATCTCTGGTGTTACTGGTATTAAATGTTTGTCCAGAACATGTTCAAATACTTTGGATATGCAGCATAAAATACTGACAGATATCCTATTGCCTTCGTAAAATGGGCCCCTTTGTTTTATGTTTAAGGCTAACATTAGCCATCTTAAAATGGCTTGGAAATATACAAGACCAAATGCTGATATTACATATTTTGGGAAGAATAAGGCGTATAATATTCCTTTTAATTTAAAATATCTGCACCGAGATCCAATCATAGGCAGTCGCTCTCTTACTTAAATGCCTTCAAGTTGAAGTAAGACTGGGATGCATTGGTGATGGGGATATTACCAGGGCTTAGGATGAGTGCATTAGAGGTAAATAGGATTTCTGGGATTAACAGGAGGTTAGGGAAGCTATGTAGGCAGGGTGGGATAGCATTTAGAGACGTGTGAGAGGATTTGCTAGGGATGGGCTGCACCACGTCAGACTTAAACGCATATCTACAGTGAGTGGATGCCCCAGCAGGAAAACTAGAAACCCCAGCAACTATCGTGTCAGGTCGGGAAGATGACG
The DNA here is from genome assembly GCA_964020975.1 of Hermodice carunculata. Taxonomy (NCBI): domain Eukaryota; kingdom Metazoa; phylum Annelida; class Polychaeta; order Eunicida; family Amphinomidae; genus Hermodice; species Hermodice carunculata. The sequence continues at coordinate 6,267,132 of OZ026628.1, forward strand.
ATCATTGGCAAACTGAAAGTAGTAGTAAACAAATCAAATAAACGAGTCAGGAGAAAGAGAAAAACAACATGAAAATAGGATATGTCAATTGTAAAGGATTAAAGGGAAGATAGCAGAAAAAGAAGGTGCAGCTAAAAGTGGAAAGATGAATATCCTAGCAACATTAGAAACTTATATCGAAAATGAAGCGTTAGAGATAGTGGCAGGTCCCACAAGCTATGATATGATAAGTAAAGGACGAGAAGCTGGACAAAAGAAAGAACGAGGAGAAGGTTTTTGATAAAGAAGGGATAAAGTCTAAAAGGACAGGTGGGAAGATGACACGTACACCCAAACAAAAAGATGCAGGGAATATGAATAGAGTCGAGCAGAAATAAAGTACCAGTATGTGTAGTGTATGTGGGTGGCAAGGAGTTACCAAATGAATGGAGAACCAGATATATGAAAGGATGAGAATTATGATTAGTGATATTCAGCAGCAATGCTACCAAATTATGATGGCTGGGGATTTTAACACACAAGATAATAATGTTAAAACGGCAATTTTAAGGACATCAGGTTCATTTTCAGTAGAATTTGGTAACATATGTTTCGGACCTAACCTAAGGGTCCTGCATCTGAATCGTATGTTATCAGGACGCATTTGTAGCCTTTGAGCATCGAAATTAATAAACAAAATGGCATCTTGAAACTACCAATTTTGTACCTAGCGTTTCGATTAGGGACAGGCCACCTGGACTATAAGTGCCTATACCATACGGAACTGATATTATTTGCACCTTAGAAAGCGCCATAATGCATTTTATTGCAAACAGAAGATATGAAAGGTACTTCCAGATGGAAAATTCAAGATATCGGTCAATATGATGGCTCACATATTGTCATTCAAATATGGCCTTATATATTATAAATGGTGTAACATAATCAAGTTAACCGGAAGTGAAATGCACCACTGCTTGTTTCTCATCCTAACAGACTCATCGTGGACATTTTCTGGTACTTCTGATTCTTAGAAAATCGAAAATGGTGGTCAATACAGGTTGTAAAAGAGATGATATCATTTTTAAAAAGTACTGTTAAAAAAGTCATATTTTTACATGCAGAGGACTGTTCATGCCATATCATGTCCAATAAATGCCCAGCTTGAAAATAAAGTCGAACACGTTCCATTCCAATGGCCAGATTGAATAACTGACATGGCATGAACAGTCCTCTGTATGTAAAAATATGACTTTTTAACAGCACTTTTTAAAAATAATATCATATGTGTGAAAATATCAATAATTCTATAGCCTTGACTTTGTAAATCGTGTTCAAAAGTCACATTATGGTCATGTTCTCCTTTGAATCACGCATACAGTAAAATGTTCCAGTGCTCCTTGTACACATACTTTTGTATGCTCGTAATAAAGTGCTATAGTGGCGAAGTACATTTTTAAGTTAGCATGTCACATGCAAAATCCCCACGATCCTGGAGCAATGAAAAGTACCCTTGCCATGCAAGGCGTGCTTGTTATCCGAGGCAGTTCTTCCGAAAATAACCACTAGATGGCAGTAATCCTCATCTATACAGGCTGATGGGCCTGGACGCGATGTTTCTGTTTGTCTTGTGAGTGTGATTTTTTTCAGCCTTTTAGGTGGTTTATCATGATATAAAAAGGGATTAAAACCTTTAACTCTGAGTTTGTGCCTGCACCCTGACCCGGCCGCCAGCACAACACCTTCGGCTCAGGTGTTGTGCTGATGTCCATGTCAGGGTACAGGCACAAACCCCTCGTTGGTGGTGTTAATCCCTTAAATACATAAAATGAAACAAATCATCCATTAATAACGCTGTGATCTTTGAGTATCGATAAATGTGGCATGGATATTCAATTTTTCAGGAATTACACACTCGTACGCCTTTTTGTCATTAATCTCATTCTAAGCAATACTAGCGTCAATTTGCTATTTAATAAAGTTAAATCAAATTGCCTAATATAAAGAGTTTTAGTGTCTACAAATGTAGCATCGATTGTAACTATTTTTACTTGCACTGCCTACTAAATGTACATTAGCAAGTGGAACGCCGAAAATAATCAGTATGAGTACCTTGCGCAGCAAATGCAACACATTAGCACACAAAAGAGCATCAGGTAGCAATGCTTAAAAAATATATTACACTGCTGACTATAAATTAGTCACAGTCTGTCCAACATTTTAGCTCGTACATGCAAGTAAGATATTTACAACACAGGCGGACTTAATGAGAAGAATATATTATTCAACGGCTGTCTGCAAATAATTGTCTGAATGTATACTCTGGAGAAAAATGTGAAACTTTCCGGTTTGTTTTCTATTGGGCATATTTTGACAGGTGTGAACAAATTACAGTTACCTAATTTATATATCTGTTTGATCCCGCTCTGTGGGAAACTGCTGTTGTCAAGATAACACGTGTGTTTGAAACTGTTTATATGGGCCCTGAGATAGGGATTGCGGCCCCTGCTGCATGAAATCTTCGGGCGAGCATGAAGTCAGTGGTTGAGAGACTTAAAGGTGCCTTTATAGAGTCAAAAATTATAAACGGGCGTCTTTAAGGGTCCAAACATTTTTTAGTTTGCCGATTTCCCTTAAGGAGACATATTCCTGGCCTGTGATAAAGGCGGCCGTCTACAAAATCCCGCTAAAAGTACCTCTAATGTTTCGTATGATAGAATTACTATCATAGAGAATTCAAGAGAGTTCATCATAACTAGCCTGGTCAAAACGTTATTAAAATTCATAATCATTTATTCCGCGTGTAAAAATTGTACAAATTACATATCGTATGAAGCGCACATCAAGAGCTTGCCGGGCCATGTAGCCCGTCAGAATATACCCGTAGTTACGGCCGCTATGTTGAGACAAATGCGAAGGGTGTTCCCGCAAGATCCATCCAACCATTGGACAGGCCGGTGCCACCTTAAAGAGGTGACAATGACAATGAGCTTTATTTCCAGTGACCCCTTTCGGAGTAGGCGAAAAATATATACAGATATTGCAGTGCATCTGAATAGAAAAGTGACCACACAACCTTTAGAATTTTTTCATGATAAGCTTACAGAACTTCGCCAGTCGACATAAATCTGCGTATTTAGCATTGAAAATCCTAACCAAATTATGGTTACGTGGAGTAAGCCTTAGATCTCTGTTGATAAATATAATCCTTTCCCTTGAAAATACGGTACAAATGAAAATGTAATGAAACTCATCACCAATTGAACCTTCATTACATAAAGTACAAATTCGGTTTTCGTAAAGAATGTTATGAAATGTACCAGTAATTACTGGAATTTTGTTGTTACCACAACGAAACTTTGTTAGATAAATTCTTAAATTACTAAGCAAATCTAGTAAATATTTTTTCTAGACAAAGACAGTGCTTAAAAAGCCTGTATGTTCTACAGTGACCGTTATGGCTAACTTCAGCAACCCATTCTTGCTCATAAATATCCGAAAATTTTCTATCAATAGCTGCTTTAATATATTGCTGATTAACTGGACCATCAGTATACCATAAGTACGACATGCCAGATTTATCCATAATATCATTATTTTTTTTCCAACCATGGAGATTCAAATATACCATTTACAAATAAGACTTTCTGGAACTTATAGAGAATACAAGAAATCCTACTTTCCTTTCCGCTCACTAACCTAGCCCAGAAGTTCAGCATCTTGCACTCAACTAACTTACTAATCTTAAACATACCTGTCTCACCGTAAGGCATACAATTAGCTGTTCTCTTATGAATTTTCAACAGCCTCTTCAAAAAACTTAATTGAAAAGTTCCAAATTGTTTTAAGTTTTCAAATCCCCATGTCTCTGCACCATACAATGGAATAGGAATTATCAAGACCTTGAACAATTCGAGTGAGACATCTGTGGGTAAGCTCAGTCTTTTTCAATGACACTGTAGCTTAAAAAGTGCTTTATTAGCTTGAGTTACCTGTTTATTCAACGCTTTACAAAACCTGTTGTTGAAATTGAATAATACGCCCAGGTAGGTATAATCAGGTACCACTTCAATCAAACTGTCGCCAAAGTTAAACTGAGGAAAATTGCGCACTTTACCACAGGAAAAAAACGACTATATTGGTCTTAGAAGTATTTACAGTAAGAAACCACTCTTTAGAGATATTGTTAGCAACAGTGGTGCAAAGAGTAGATTTGTTCACAATATTCCAATAATCTTTAGGCTTAGTGCTCCTTAGATTTCTAATATCTTTTTCAAACTGTTTCAGGTAATCCCGTTTAGTCTTGGATACAAGTTTTTTATACCTTTTACCCACTGATGTATATTTCTGATTGTTAACTGCTGTCTTATCCTTTTTATAAACATATTTAACTCTATGATATTCATCTCTTAAATTACAACATTAAGTATTAAACCATTTATTAACAACTTGATTCACTCTCCTTTTGGGCTCATTTGACTAAATTTCCTTCACTAAGTCAAGTTCAGTACCTACCTGTAAATACATTTCCTTTAAAGACTGCACACACTTATCAATTTTTTCTTCATCAACACCTGTCTGGCGTAACTGAACAATATCCTGCTTTAATTCAGCTACCTTGAGCTCAGTAAATGCATTACAAAAAAGGGTATCTTCTCAGTATCCTAAATAAGTTTTTCCATAGAACTCCCCTTTTCTCAACTCTCTTCCAGAGTAACGTTAGATGTAACATACTTTGTAACAGACTTTGGGATTAACTCTATTACAACAGGACAGTGCTTATCAGAGAGGCAACTGTCAAAAGTATCAACTAACATTTAACACATGTAAGAATATCGGGTGAAGCAATACAATAATCAATAGTACTGACTTGACCAAAGGTCGTAGCCCCAGTCAAACAATCAATACCAAACCTGTCATTCATTATATGAACATCCATAGTCTTACACAGATCTAACAAGGCACATCCATTGTTTTTAACCTGTTTATCCTGGTTGTATCTCTCAGTACATATACCACATGATTGTAGTTCTTCTTTAGTCTTACTAAATAAAACATCATTGACACCCATACCTGTTTCAACAGCAATAATGTCATCTAACTCCAGAAAATCATTCAAGGTACGAGTCCTAGCATTGAAGTCACCCCAAAAACAAACAGGTGCATCTTTGTGACTCCTAGTCTCAACATAATCTTGTAGAATATCATCAAAAATATCATTAGTATAAAACACAGAGCCCTGGTGAGGAATGTAAGTGGCCCCAAGTAGAAAATCAAAACCAAGAATCTCTTTAGACATAAGTATCCATAATACATTGTCTGATGAAATTACATCCATGACTTTGGTGTACTTAAACAAAGATTTCTTAATCAATGCAGCAATACTGTGGACACCCCTCTAAGGATGTTCAGGGTTTTTGTTTTTTTTTTTTTTTTTTTTTTTTGTCACAAATAATCTCCAAATCTGAAAAATCCTGAGGAAAAATAACATCACATTTTTTCTCATTTAAACAAACTACATCGAAATCCTTTACGTACTCTTGTATAATCCCATACTGTAATTTCTTACCTAAACCGCAAATATTTAAGCTTACTAGCTTTAGTGGTTTAACATGGGGAGAAATACAATACCTGTGTTCAGTCACATGCTGACCTAACAGAAAGTTCTGAGTTAATTCACAAGTTCGATCATAGAAAGGGGTCTGCCACTCCTAAAAGTCCATGTACAGTCCTAGGTCTTTAACTTTGGATTCCGGCCATTCCAACTGCAGACCACAGACTACAGTTATAAATCCTTCTATTTTTCATATTAGCATTTTTCAGTCTAAAAAATCAGCATTTTGGTATTTTGAAATTCCGTGAACGGCATTTAACAGATAAAAATGTCAGAAAAATATGGACGGATTTTTGTCATACAATTCCCAGCTCGTTAATTTGTGATAATTGAAATACGAAACAACACCTGGATGTCAGCTTTATACAGGTGTATGAACTGTGCTCTTGCCAGGGTCACGTCATTGTCCCTCCCCACCATAAAGTTCCCACCTGGCCTGGCAGACAGTGCACTTATATGACCACCAAGGAAGCAACTCTGCGATGCAGCAAACCTGACTTAGCTAAGTTTATTTAAACAGAAGCTACAGCATGCTGAAAAGACAGTATTTTCACAATTACGGACTATCTCCGTTGGGATGCGCAACCAGCCAATCACAACTGTGGTCTGTAACCTGCAACAAATTGTCACAATTTTCTATAGTTTTCTTTGTTATGCGGTCATTTTCTTCTGTAATGTAAAATATTTTGCCATTTACAGTCCAAGCCAATTTTACATTCGGGTCATCTCTGATCGCATGCAACAATTTGCCCCTCATATCAGTCAAATCGTCAGCGATGAACACTTTCTTGTAATTGGGGTTCCCAGATTGTTTCAGTTCTTTCATCTTCTTCATCACCTCAGCCTTCATATCTCTGGAGATGAATCTACATTTGATAGGACGCGGTTTGCCTGTCCTCGCTCCAGGTACTCTGTAACATTCACTGATATCCTTGTCACTCAAGGTAATGCCTAACTCTGCTGCCAGGCTCATCACATCTGCTTTGGGATTCTCACTTGCATTTTCTGCAAGATTGTGAAATGTACGTCCGGGCGTGGAGGTATGACATCCTTGACATCCCCCACGCTTCTGTAGGAAGGCCTCTATTCTCCTTTTCATGCTGGTGACCAGTTTAGCTCTCTCGACCTGGGGGATGTTGTTACACTGTTACTTTTAATGCTGTTTGAAATGTTCATGGGTGGCTAGGGATCATTTCAATTTTCATTTCTTTGGGCCGTTTGCTGCAGACCTTTGTGCCTGCAAAGATAATTGAATTTTGTGTTATTCCTCTGACAGATGACAAACTTTACTGGAGGTCTGTCCCAACAGCCCATATCCATCACACGTGTGGTTCTGTGAAATTAGGACCAGACAAAAAAAAAGAAGCCAAGGTATCGAAGGTACACCCCCACGATGTTTGATACAAATAAGGAGGCCAAACATATTTAAGTGATAACCATTACAAGATATCCCCATGTTAAACTTTCCAATCATTTTTTTAAACAGGAAAAAAAATAAATAAAAAAATAAATGCAGCATGACAGTTTGAACAAAGCTGGTAGAGACCTACCCAAGGTACATTGCCATTAAGTTTGAAGCCAATCTGACTGGCAGTTTCTTCAGACAAGTCCAAATTGTGAATTAGCAATAGAATAACCATTGACCATTGAAAAACACACAATAGATTATTATTCTAAAAAATGCAGCATCACTTGGTGAACAAAGTAAGAACTAGCAGTCCTCTGGAGTGTTCCTCTGTGATATTAAAGCAATCGGGTGAGCAGTTTTGGAGATTTTTTTTCGATATATGCCTTCCAAAATAACAACACAATTGACAAAAAGTTCAAATCTCAATGAAGCATGACCATTTGAACAAGCCCGGCAATGACTTCCCTTAGGCACATCCCCACTAAGTAAGAAGTGATTCTGGCGAACGGTTTTGGAAAAGAAGTTGAGAATGTGAATTGTTGAAGCTGGATGACGGACGACAGACAGATGACAGATGGAGGACAATAGATAAGCTCAGCTAACTGACAAGTCAGCCGAGCTCAAAGTTTATAATTACAGCGGCTCCGTAACAATAAATTTGAGAAGGCTTTGTAGGAAGTTCTGTTTCTGACCATGCAGTGGTGTAAAAACGTGTTTGGCCAGGACTTGGAGTCTATTAATGTGAAGGGTGGAGAGGCAAGTTGGGGAAAGTAGAGCAAAGAAAGAGTTTTTGCTTTCAGTGGGAACAAATCTGAGATCGCGTTCTTGTAACTTTTCCACTTGTATGGACAGAGTTTTTCCACTGAATTGTCAAACTAGTGGAGAGTAATTAAATTGAACATAATAAGTTAGCTCAAGATGCTCATTTTATCTTCCAAGTCTAGTAACCTGCTGAATATATTTTGAACAGAAAGCTGGCTACCTGTTTCTGTGCATAAATTTGATATGTGCAAGTCGAACTTCAGTTTGGTTTAAGGATCCGCACCAAGTTTACTTTCATGCTCCTGGGAACTGATGCAGTTTTCTGCAGCATTAAAAGTGATTATACAGATGTTCCGCGGACTTGGCACAGAACTGTAGCCTGAATTTATCAGGCTTTTTGTAAGTATATGGTTTTTATTAGGCCATAGAATTGCCTTGGGGAAATTTTGTTTTAGGAGTATCTGAGTCAACAGGCGCCCTGGTGAGCAGACACCACCGTGTTCTCATCACCATAGTTATAAAGCTGGAAATCTGGGATAAGGAAACACATGTCTTTGACAGATAAATTAAAAAGTGATAGGCCTATAATACACCCTTCAGGTACTCCTTTGATTATGTGACCGGGCACTATTTGTTCACAACGATTTACACGGGGATTTTTTTTTTTCTTTTTTTTTTTTTTTACCTTTTGTTTTTGCTTTGTATTGTGTAGTGTTGCTTTTTTTTCTTTTTTTTTTCCTTTTTTTTGTTGTTTTGTATTTTTTGTGTTTGTTTGTTTGTTTGTTTGTGTTTTGTTTTGTTTTGTTTTTTGAAGAAAACTAACCAGACATTTCAGGACCACGTGGTTAGCATCATAAGCTTTAAGCTTTTAGAAGATAACTCTCCACGGTAGACAATCAAAAGCACTCGAAAGGTCCAGCACAATGGCATCCACCTGTTTGTTTTGATCTCGGGCATTCCTCTAACCCTCTGTAAACTTAATCAGCATTCTGCTGCAACTACGGCCCCTCATGAAAGTGGACAAGAATGACGTAAAAGGCTTTGTCTGTGAGAAATCCAAGCTGATCAGCCATCACCCTTTCGAAAATATTGGGACAGCTTGGTAAACTACTGACTGGCTGACAGTTACATTTTTTGAGTCGGTCTTTCTTCTGAAATACATGCAAACCATCTGCTAGTTCCATCCCAACTAGGAATTAGAGGGTTTTTAATTCCATTAAAATAAGAGGAGTGGCCATGATTCTCGAAGACACACTTAGTAGTCTAGGGAAACACCATCCGAGCCAGTTGCCATTTTGGAGTCCTGTTTAGACAGCCTACTGGCAACCTCCTCCGTTTGCTACTGGGCTGAAACTAAAAGAGTTCTTGCCTACATTTTCCGTGATAGCAAGCACGCTTTTATTTCTTGTGTGATTTATCATATGGTCAAACGGATATATACCACGACATGATTTGCTACCAATCTTCTGAGCCAGATTTACATAATAGTCTTTGTAAATGCCAGACACCATTTGCTTATTTCTTCTAGGGTGTCATTTTAAATTATAATATCTTGTCATGCATGCCTTTGTTTGAAAAAATAAATGGACGTATTCCAGACCAAGATGTTTAAGTTTTAGGGCCTGCGACCATCTTTGTTCAAAATATTGTTCAAGTGCATATCTTTGGAGGGAGATCTGTATGCTTATATCCCTGCTGTTGTTATCTCTCCCATTTAGTTGATTCCACCCAATTTTTTGACGGCATAAATCATTTCTGTGCATTCTGCTCCAATGAATATCTGTGTTAAGTACAGAAATTGTTTGATGCGCCTAATTTTGCTTCGTTTATTGGTGCATGTTTTTTTTTTTTTTTTTTTTGAATTACCTCCATCACTGATAAATTCACTGCCAAGTATGAGTCATTTACATCGTCGCGTACTTCTGTCACCTAGAAAAGAACTGCCAGGAAGTCTTTCTGATTGAGGTCCTTGTTAAAAAGAAGGTTCTGTAGGTGGCAACTTTAGGCTTCCCTCAAGGGACATTACCTCTCGTCGATCTGTAGATAATATCATAAAAATCACATGGGCCACATTCGAGGAGCCCCGGTAGTCCAAATGTCTGTTTTTGAGAACAACGTAAAATAAAGTAACGTGTTGAACAACATGTTGTACCCGTGATAAGATTTGATATGTCTAAATTTTGACAAAAGTTTTTGACCGCAGTGGATTTGGAATCAAGCACATCCTAGTTGTAGACTCCATAACAAACACATAGTCTGCGTGTGTGTATGTATTGTCAACAAGGTTTGTTGAGTGCAGAGGAGTGCCACAAAATATTTTCCAGGGCACTCTTACAAACGAGCAAGCTAGGAGACTATGCATTCCCTAAAGCAGTTCCCGGTTGGTTCAAGTGATTCAGTGCTTGCCCTGTTATTTGCTTACCTGGCACAAATTACAAAAGTGAAAGAATAAGATCAGAGAAGGGTTCTGCTGTGATGCGTGAACAATTATTCGGAATGCACATCCCTTTAAGTAATGCTGCAACTTTGAAAAAGACTGCAGTGACGACTGAGATGATCTCAACTGAGGTGTGTATATAGTCACCATTTATCATTGATACCAGCAACCCAGCCAGGGAGTTGGTTATTGGTACCGATTCTACGGAAAATAACGGAACAAAAGACTTTAAGCCAGAGTGGTTAGAACGAGCAGATAATTGTCACCACCAGTGAATTTCGTAGTTTAATTAAAGAAATGACGCGCATAGCGAGGCGAGATACAAATAGCATGCTAAAAAACAGCCACATTGAAGCACTGTCCAGCACGTGGAGCTTCCCTTTGTGAACCTGGTATCACATAATAACAGTAACGGTAAACACTGATATATTAAAAAAGCCCCCCCCCCCCCCACACACACAGTGCAAAATAAAATCAAAATAATCTCTTCAAAATAAAATAAAAAATATCAACAAGCACACCCAGGAATAATTACTCCCCTAAGATTATACTTAACCCTGGATTTTTCCTGAAATCCCGGGTTGGAGCCCAGTCAATGTTTAGAGCATATTAAATTCTTCTCGGTAAGAACGCGTTCGAAATGGGTTTAAATGGCCAAAACTTTAGATGATGTACAAAAATAAATAAATGCCTTTGTGTATATGTTGATCATAACTAAAGTTTGAAGTTTCATATAAATAAACTATCAAATAAAAGTGCTGACCGCAGTGGTATTTGTGTGCAAAGATAAAAAGATTCTAACAAAAGGGAATCCGTACCCTTTTTTTTTTTAATTGGCTCTTCTTTAAATCTCACATACAAAATATTAAATATACATACCCATGGTTACCATTGCAAAACAAACAAAAAAAAGCAAATACATATGTACAGTAAAACCTGTCTATTGCGGACACTGGTGGTTCTGGCAAAAGTGTCCGCAATAGACAGGTGTCCACAATAGGCAGGGGCTGAACTTTTGGGATTTCAGAGTACATTTGCTCTCAGTTTTTGTACATTATGCCCCTGACACTTTACTCAAACGCATCTTAACTTGGAATTTTACAGTTTTTATCTTTTAAGGGGAAAAATTGTGTATGTATGGGCTTACCAGGCTAAAGAAAGTTTGCGTATTTTCTTTTACTAACAGAAAAGAAACAAACAACAAACATACAAAAGGGATATCCTATCCTTTGAGTACAGTATAACTGTATATGCCATTATTACAAATTGTGAATAACTTCACATGAGTCTCAGGGGGTCCTTTGTTTTGGGGTTAAAGATTGATCTATGGAGCTTAATTGTTTGATAGAGAAAGTGTGAGCAACCCCACTCAACAGGAGCACCAGTGCTCAGAGACACCTGGCATGGTTTTTGAAGCATTGCACCCTAACCGCTTGGCTGAGTGAGTTTATCATGTGTTACAAGCCACTGAACAGTGGATTAATTAGTCTTTGATTCCAGCTTAACATGTACCGCATTGTTCAGGCATTACAGCTTGGAACATCACAAGTTGCAAAAAATACATTGATATATTTTGTCCGCAATAGACAGGTTGTTCTTGCATTTGGTACCCCAAAAAGTGTCCGCAATACACAATAGACAGGTGTCCACTGTAGACAGGTATATATATATATATATATATATATATGTGTGTGTGTGTGTGTGTGTGTATGTATGTATTTATGTATGTATAAGTGTGTGTGTGTGTGTGTGTGTGTGTGTGTGTGTGTGTGTGTGTGTGTGTGTGTGTCAAGAACAAATAAATAACATGTGGCAGACTGAATTGCGACATTATTTTGAACAGACGGTTGTTTTAAGTGTTACATACTAACACATTTCAAGTTTGGGTGTTTTTGTCCAAATGTTCAAGATGTAGGTGACATCATGTAATGAATGTGCAACCAGGTGTTATGGCGAACAATAGTTAGAAATTTAATCATATTCAAAATGGGAGACATTTGCGTAGTTCTCACATGCGAACATGCTGAAAAGTTTGAAATCACAAGGGAAACTTCATTTTATTAGTAGACATGCTTAAAGTGTTTCCTACCTGATATCCTTTACTGTGCGTATGCACCCCCCATAACCAATATATAAACTTTGGTTATTTCTTCTTCTTTTCATGCATTGGACTCAAAAGCCCATAACCAATATATAAACTTTGGTTATTTCTTCTTCTTTTCATGCATTGGACTCAAAAGCCCAGTTACAGTTACAGTGGGATATATGAAGCTAGTGCGCAGTGAGACTGGCAACTTTGGATAGATATAATCCATTTTTTTCCACATGTACATTACACCTATCTATTTTCTGATTCTAGATATCCATAGATTTGTTTGCATTTTTTATTCTATTCTATTGATTGATTGATTGATTGGTTGATTGATTGATTGATTGATTTATTTATTTATTTATTTATTTATTTATTTATTTATTTATTTATTTATTTATTTATTTATTCATATTTGAATATGATGGGGCAATTTGTATGTTTCTGAGGCGAGATACAAATTGCAGAGGTTCCGCAAAAAACAGTTCCGAGGAAATTGCATTGAAATACTGCTAATTCTTATGCATTTATGTCTGTAATATGACACATAATCTTTTCTTATGACCTCTGTCTTTGCTATTGTGTGAACTAAACTTTAAGCTTTACCCATGTGATGTAATCATTCAAAATAAATAAATAAATATATATACATATATATGTATAAATATATATATATATATATATATATATATATATATATATATATATATATATATATATATATATATATATATATATATATATATATATATATATATATATATATATATATATATATATATATATATATATATATATATATATTGTGGCCTAAACCCGGCTCTCTTTACTTGGAAAATTCACACTTGGCTTGTTTGAGTGTGGGTACGCATGCAGCTTTCCATATTTGGGGCCCACAAAGTGGATCGTGCTAAATTGTTTTTACATCAATAGAGAACTTCAAAGTAGTCAGAACAGTGGTAGTGATTAGTCTGTACTGACCCATTCTTCTCCCCATGCTAACGGTTTCCTGCTGCCTATGAGTGACCCTTGTTAATGGCTCAATTGTTCCAGATCTGTCTTGAAACAATCATCTGATGAGAAACTGCATATCTTTTTTAAAAGGCCCATATTTTCCATGTTATTATACCTTTCATGAAAAATTACCTGCTTCGAGGGACCTTATTTGACCTGCTGAAGGGCGGGTCTCTCTTAACAGAGACCACTGTGCTTTATTTTTTTCAAATTGAAACAATAAATAGCACAACAATTCAGCATTGGAACACATAATTTCCTCACTATTATGAACACAGCTTTTACTTCAAATAAAAAAGAGGGATCAAGCAAAAAGAAAAAAAAAACACTATGAAAGTTTGCTCATTCTAATACACACAAAATACTCCAGCGTGCGTAAATGCAGACAAATATTAATTTACATGTGTATGTCTTTGCCCTGACACACAGCATGCTGTTTTTTCTTCTTCGTCGTATATTCCTGAATTTTAAATTGGCAATTTTAATGTTCATATTGTGTATATGAAGATCTAGGCTTATTTGAAAATGGTGCTGCCACACACTGACATACATGTAGATAATAAATGTTCCAAATTTTGTGCATTTTTTGGAGAGTAGTTGGTGCATGATCACCAATGGTGAAACACAATGTAACTTTAAAGTTGGATTGAGGTCTTTATATCTTGAGTTGGTGGTGTTCATCCATTGTCGGAAGGGTAAACAAATTTTTGATCACCGGCATGTAGAGCATAATATTGTGATGCATGAAATACAATTAACATTGTACTATTGAAACAGTCCATAATATTATCCCAAGAAACAATAGCAGATATTGGGGGTATATACAGGGCCAGGGGCCCACCACAGCTGTGAGAGAGTGTGTGGTGGACCCTTTGCCTCGCCTCTGGTCGAGAAAAAGGGGCAGCACGAGTTGATTAGGATAACCATGGTTACCTACACTTCTGTTTTTCCTTTAATTTTTCCTGGTCCTGCTGTGTCACACAGGACTGCTGCGCATTATTATTATTATTATTATTATTATTATTATTATTATTATTATTATTATTATTATCCTCTCCTTTAGGATCACAATGTTGTTTAGGATTGCAACGTTTTCATTGCAATGCTGAAGAAGTTGTTAAATAAAGAGATGATTTGTAAATGAAAAGTTTTTGCATCTTTACCCCTCTTTTTGTATTAATTGATGAAATTTCCCCTTGATTTTTTATTTCAGGGTGAAATTTAATTCAGTGGTTGGTACAGCAGGCTCTCAATCCCAAGGATTGCGTTACAATGGTCAGGCGATTACAATATCAATTTTCTGGGCCCATATATGTGGTCTTGTTGGAGGGATGACTGCCAAAGAAAGGACAGTCCACTGTTATGTTATTAAAGAGGTCGTGTAGGATAAAGCCACATGTGTTCCTGTTAGGGTCGTTTACATTCTGGTGAACCTGGACTTTAAATTTTTGTCACTATACATACTTTAAAAATGTTTATATATGGTACCTACATGCCAAAGTTGGACATTGATTCCATGCAGGTATCCAAAGTACAAAGGAAATACAAACTCATCTCTATAAAACCATTGAGTAGTTCGGAAATCCTGAATGTACACACTGGGGGGTGAGGGGTGTCACAAATTCTGCGGACTTGCTGGGAGAGGGGCAATGCAGGGTCACAAAATTCTGCAAACCTACAAAGGCGGGGAGGGCACATTTTTTCTGTCTGTCATTAGCATTTAAGTGAAAACCATGTTATCAAAACACAATTTTTCCCAATCCATTTTAAGTACAATAAGGCAACCTTGTAACTGTCATTGGCTGCTGCTTGCTACCGATATCCCATGAGGTTTTAACATGACAGAAAACATGTAAGCCTAAAATATCTGAAAGTGAAAATCAAAACAGAATGATGCCACAAGATTAAAAAAAAATGGTTCTTGCTCGTGTACCCTGCGAGACTCCAAGCAAAATATCGAAGACAAACTGTGCAAATTTGTAAGTTAACATAGCCTAGGCCCCACATTTAGCAAAACCACCAATCCGCTGAATTTCAACTTAAAAAGATGGATACACAAACCTGACAAAATATGTCATTTTTTATCCTGTTTTACCTGCACGAGACCGTATCTTGGCCTGTGCGTCTGACCAAAATGGAGGGTTGTGATCCAGTAGGAGAGTAGGTCTACTGCACGACTTTGATCTTGGTTTAAACATATTTTATTTGACGATTGGGAAACAGGGCTCAGACCTATATTAATCCCTTTCATGAGAAAAGACAAATATGGACAGGACAGCACTAGACGTACGTGGAGTCGGGAACATGATGACAACAGGGAGTAAATTCCTGTTTTTGTTTAAACTCAAGACTAAATCTGTAAAAAATACGTTGGAAAATTCTCAAGCCCCAAGCTGTATTATTTTACTGGATTTTGATTGATGCGAGTCATAATATTCATGAAATTTGATCCGTCGTCACCGACCTGAAACGTTTGTTGCTGTTGGTGCCGGCGAATGCTGGTAAATTGGGTGGCGGAATGTCCATGGCTGCTTTGGCTAACTCACGGTGCATGTCCCAAACATTTGCATCTTTGCTGATGCATATAATTGCGAGTTCCTGGTGATTCACTTCTCCTTCACCCAGTAAAAAATCTAGCATATCAATGTCAGGAGGACCATCTGGCGGAGTGTCAGAATCTTGGTGGCAATGGTCGAGTGTTGTGGTAGCCATCTCGTCCACCTCACGGGAGCAGCACGCAGGTTAGCCCGGGGAGTTAGCAGACGATATTTGTGGCTCTTATAACATCTCGGAATATCATCATTTTTTATTTGCATCATGTTTATTGTAAATAAAACCATATTATGTGGTAAATCATGACTACTTTCTTACAAATTTTCTATATTTTTTTTCATTTTTTCTGCAAATTAATTTCGAGCACTGAATATGGATTCCGGGTTTTGTGAACATAGTTAGTGTCACCATTGTCCGCCAGGAAAAAGTAGTTCCTATGTTGTCAAGCGATGTGTTCATTGAAAATTGCACGAAATTTCTTCTCCTGTTCTGTCAATGGTAAGAAAAGTGCCCAATGTAAATCTTTGCACCTGGCCAGGCCGCTTTGGCGGACTGACTCGTTCACGACTTGCACTTGCAGACGTGTACCGACCATGCGCCGTCACGTGTGTCAGCTCGTGACATGTTGGATAAATCGAATTTCATTTGGTGCCAGCGCTGGCAATTTGTGACATGTTCGATTTGAACAATATGCCGACAAGAAGATTCTATCGATATTCTAGCATGGCTTCAAAAACCAAGACAGTGCATATTTTCAAGTTTCGTTTTCACTGAAATGGAAGCAACTGATTAATTTTTGATGCAATATGTGTAGGGGGAATGAAACTTTTTAAACGATGAACTGCCGCCAAAAAGGCATGTTCATGGAAAAGTGCTTTTTCTGAACGTACAATTTCTCGAAGCTGGCAACGCAATATGACTGTGACTAATGTGCTTCTCAACTTCTCCCTATACCATAAGACCGGGTTTCGGTCGCTATTATTCAACTGAAATGGATATAGAAAGCGGGTTTAATTTGGCGTCAAATAACATTTCACAATATCCAATAATTAAAAACCACGTAAAATGAAAATGTTACAATCTCTGGCGTTACACACCACACCGCAGTCACGTTAGTCACGAAGATTTCAATTTGTGTCGCGATCAATTTATGGCAGACCTGCATGTATGGACAACGGGGGTCGAATATCTCCAAAGAATAAAATTATATATTTGGCCCTATTATATGAAAGGCAAAACCCCAGAAAAGCATGACCACCATGTATATATGGTTTCATTACAAATTCATATCACAAATATTTGCATTCAATCTAACTTTTAAAATTGCAAGTGTAGGAGAGAGTCTGGTGTGTCATGAGACCATAACACATTAGCCTTGTATGTTATGGAACCATAACACAGGTGTCCCGCCCACATTCCAATAAGCCACGCCTACCTGGGTCTCCGGAACTTAACACTTGAACATGCTCGGCAAATCAGTTTTTGATCGTTTCTCTTGATTCTATATATTCAGTTTCTAAATTTCGTGCCATTGAGCAGAAAAATTAAGAAGGATATGTAAATGTAAGCAATGAGGGTCGATTTTGTGTGTGTTATGGCATAATGACGCGGGTGATTGAAGCTGGCATCGGGCGAGGTGCACTGGCGTGCGCCACCCCCGCGATGTTGGCTTCAATCACGCACGTCATTATGCCATAACACACACAAAATCGACCCTCATTTCTTTAATAACTACATATGTTGATGTAGGTTTCCTAGAATATTTTATGCTTTAAACTACTTAAAATATTCAAGTAGAGCTAAGTAAAATGTTCATTTCGTTGCACTCTTCTTAGGATGATGATGATGATGATGATGATGATGATGATGATGATGATTATGATGAAGATGATGATGATGATGACGACGACAACGGCGACGATGACGATGGCGACGAGGACGGTGATGATGATGATGATGATGATGATGATGATGATGATGATGATGATGATGATGATGATGCAGGCAACATCATTGTTTCTTTTTTATGCAGTGAAGGTCACCTAGGGAGCTATACCCTGTTTGGTGCCCTTGTTGACCACAGGGCCCAGACACTTTATGATGCATAAGTTTCTGCTTGCAGTTTAACTATTTCTAATGCATGGAAATTATGCGAAAAATAACAAGGGGCTGTACAGACAATACTGCAGATAAAGAACGGCATCCATCACATGTGTGTATAAGTGTGGGGGTTTGTGAGGCAGGAACACTATTTGGTTTCAAATCGAAAAACAAAAGGCAAGTTGAGAGAAAGACATGATGACTTCAGATATTACAACGGTTTACATCTCTACACTGTTGTGCTTTTTGGGCTTGATCACATGGATTGTCGGCTCATTCATCATGTCTATTTGGTACCAACAAAGAAGATATGACCACATTACTGAACCAAAGCGTTCGAGGTGAGGTAAAGTACTACACTTGTGTGTTCATCAGTAAAAGAATACTAACTTTTATTTTACATGGATTGTGGAAGAAGTTTCCTATTTGCTGACAAAGCAAGTCACTGTCAGGGTCTTTTAGGGTTTTTGCATATCAGCACAAGGACAAAAAATTGCTTATATCACATCTCTCTCTCTCTCTCTCTCTCTCTCTCTCTCTCTCTCTCTCTCTCTCTCTCTCTCTCTCTCTCTCTCTCTCTCTCTCTCTCTCTCTCTCTCTCTCTCTCTCTCTCTCTCTCTCTCTCTCTCTCTCTCTCTCTCTCTCTCTCTCTCTCTCTCTCTCTCTCTCTCTCTCTCTCTGGTAAGTGTTTTGTGCACCTCATTTATACTGTCCCCGTCTAGATGTTTGGTGGTTACATTTGGGTTTTTCGCTCGCCATGTAACTAAGGAGAGAGTCTCCACTGATAAGGGTGGAATGATTGGATCGTGGGTCCCACGTTTCTGCAGTCCTAAAGAGTCTTTCTCTTAGTTCTTTATTTTCTCTCTGTAACTCTTGACACTCAACCATTTTGGCAGATAATTGTCTCACCAAGTCAGTGTTATTCCCATTCAAACAACTGAGCCCCATTTCACAAGCTCTAATCCTAACTCCATTTCGTTTACAGTCTTTGACATGCTTCTGCAACTACCACATATACACCATAATCCATTTCTCTCGTTGGGGTCGATACATTGAATATGGTACCAGTTAAAACACAGGGAACATTGAATCATTTTTTCCTCATTCCTGCTATGGATCTTACTTCCTTCCATACAAAAGAGAGAACTGTCATTCAGCTTACTCTTCGGCAGTATTTTGCATACAGCAGTGAATGAAGCAGCCTTACATTTACCTTTAGATTTTTTGGTCTTTTTTATTGTATCAGAATAATCTTTCGCAGTACTTGCGGTTACTAATTTTTCCTTCACTGTTTAACCCTTACTCGTTTTTACTGTCTGCTGTGAACTCCCTGGGCTTGTTAGACTTGGCTCATTTGGGCTGCTTCATAATTTTCCCGTAGAGTAAAAAATGTGAAAAGCCCCGTGGCTGGTTGAAAAACGAAAGTACTGAGTATAAGGACAGAACCATGCATTGAAGGCTACATGTAATTTGCTTTTGTTGTTTTTTAAGAACAACAGAAAAACCGCTGTAACTATTAGGTGATTATATAGTCCATGAGCCAGACTGAAAATTGATACCATCTGAGGGCACCAAACGAAACCTTTATACCTGCGTTGGTACACTTTAGGGTATAACAGGAATGCATAATGGACTTTCCAGAAGCCCAGCTTGAGCCCGTTATTGCAATTTTAAAATATTATACCTAGACAGCCAAAAAATGCTGTATATGGTGAATCATGTTTTGTTATAGTTTGCCTCTACATTATAATTATACTTGAAATATACATATTATGTTTGTATCCAGTTAGCTGGCACAATGAACTTCATGCGACCTATAGATACTAAATGAATCCACACGGGCAAGAAAAAAAGCCATTATGACACCCACGTTGATTGGATTTTTTAGGGGGGAGGGGTTGCTGCGCTCAGATTGTAGATCAAGTATTGCATTTCTGCAATTTCAATACCTCATGAATACCTGGTCCAAAATCTCTTGAAAAATAGTGCACACATGCCTATGGGTCATCCTTTGATCCCTAGATTGTTTTTGTCCTTGACCTTATTTTCAAGGTCACATCCTTGTGGAGAATATAACCGTTAGGCCTGCGGAGATTATTCCTCCATTGTAAGGCACATATACATCCTGGTGAATTTCACATTCTTTGCATGTATAATCTCACTTTGCTTTATTTTACTATTTGAATGTGATTATGTACTGCATGCTGATGACTAGATTTTGGTGAGCTTGACATTACTCTGAAGGTCACACACTTGTGGGTGGGTACATTTGGGATTTTTGTTATATGAAATTATATGAAAGCAGACAAAGTCCGTTTTAAGCACAGTTATCCACGGCATTTATTTCTATTCCTACCAGTCCTCTATTATACATGGTGACCAATATATATATATATATATATATATGTATCAGTATAAAAGCATCTTTTTGCGTTTCAGACGTGACCGGTTTAAGCATTTTTATGCCTTGTCAAGCTCCATAACGCATAGATGTTGAAATAATTTTCAGTCCATTATAATCTTGACGTTATCTGTTGTTATAGTGAAATCTATTAGCATAGAAGCATATTATGACGTTCATTTATTACGTTACTGATTTAGGCCTATTACATGACGTCATTGCCATATCAATTAATAATAATCGTCTAGTAATGTAAATAGGCATACCTTGTCCCAGATTACTATAATTAGTAAATTACACTATTCAGTCTAGGCTTGTATTTACGTTGAAATATGAATTCTTTTTGCTCTCTTTCTATGTCAGAATCATTTGACATCTGATATATGGGACATACAAAGAATTTTGGCACAAGAATAGAACAACTATCAATATGTTCACTGATATGGATTTGCCGTGTCTCAGGCACCCGTATTTGCTGTCTGTGGACAGTTATGCGCCTGTGTAGTTCGTTGCCTGTAGATCCTATGTATACCTCATTGCATCCTCTACAGACAATCGCATAAATCAAATGTTTACTCAAACAGCCAATTTCTGTTCTAATTTGAAAGTTTGGTAGCTTTCCTGTTGTGTCCAGCGAAATTGTGTCAGTAACTATCATGTTTATACAATTCTTACAACGAGGAAGGCCACATTTTTTGCTCCTGCCTTGACTGTCCCTTGATTCAAAGTTTGCTCTCGTCAAAATTGTTTTAAATTACTAGGCTGTCATTGGCTTGAAATAAAATTCAGATTCTTAAATATTTCTCCAAGTGAGGGATCCATTTCCAAGATTTTAAGGGTTTCACGTATTTGTAGTTTTATCACTGGATTGTTAGGGTTGTATCTTGTGATCATGACCAGGTTTTTGTCATCCCCCTTGTAATTTTTTCGGTCCTTTCTTAATGATTCTTGTGTTACACTTAAAGCTCACAGAATACCCATTGAAATGAGTGAATCTGGGTAGTCCCTGGCTTTTAGAAAATTTCCCAGTTCATCCAGATGTGTTGATTTTCTATTTGCATTTTCTACAATTGTACAGATCCTTATTGCTTCATTATATGGGATATTTGTCTTAATGTGCCGTGGTTGACTTGAATTGGATGGCACATGCTGATGAGTATCTGTATTCTTGTAGTATATATCCAATGAAATCTCTCCATCATTTAGTATAACTTTCAAGTCTAATAATTCTAATTCACATTGACTATATTTCACTTCATATTGAATACTTGCTTCAGGCTGATTTAAAAATTGGTGAAAATCGTGTAAATCTGACACCGACTTTGTCCACATTATAAAACAGTCATCTAGATAACGTTTCCAGTTCCTTTAAAAAACATGGCGAAGGATTCGGATGTATTTCTAAGTTTTTCGTATAATAAAACTTATAGATATCCAAGACTAAGCGTTGCATAAGTTGGTGCACATTTAGTTCCCATCACACACCCTTTTTATTGTATGTAGTATTCTCCATCAAATCTGAACACATTATTTTCTTATATTTGTGAAAGACCTTCCACAATACATTCTCTAGTAAAACGTTGATTTTTGGTGTAAGGATATTTGTTCAGCCAGTATTCAATCGCACGCTTTCCTAATTCATGAGGTATGTTACTATATAAATTAATCACATCAAAACTGACTAAATACCGATCCTTGACTTGCTTTTGTGATATTTTATTGATGAAGTCGATATTGTCATACACGTACCTGTTGACATGCAATAAGTACGGTTTTAAAATTTCGTTTATGAGTTCACTAAACCTGCTCGTATTGCATACATATCCTGCGACGATTGGTAGTACTTTTCAATCTGTAGGTTGAATAATATGTACACATATATATATATATATATATAAACACCATCTTGTTCATTTATAGCTTTTTTGATAATATCAGACTGATGAACTTTCGGTAAGCCGTATAAATTGCTTGTTTTTGACTGCAAGCCATCGAGATAATTTCTTTCTTTCGTTGTAAAGATGTTACGATATTTGTCCATAAATTGTCTTAATTTATCACTCACTTTGTTTTCTCTGTCTGGTTCGCATCGCTCATAAAATTGTTCATCATTAAGTAATGATTTTATCTGTTCAGCATAGTAATCGGTGTGCATAATGACAACTACTCCACCCTTGTCTGCTTGCTTAATTATGATAGAATTGTCAGTTTGCAATTCATTCATAGCTTGTAGCTCCTCTTTAGTTAAATTATTTTGTTGGTGGGTGAAGGTACTTTCAGTCTGTTAATAACCTATCAATGATTTTCATAAAGATTAAAATCAGATCCGAGTTTTTAATTTATGTACATGTTTGCATCCATTAAGCTTGATACAAATGATTGAAAAACATCAGATCTAGAATGCAGCACATGTGTAGGAAGGGTGGATTTGGATGGGGGTTGAGAAGGCATTATTCCCCTCTGCCCACCTTTTTTTTTTTTTGTTTTACAAAATACATGTGAATGCTTTTGTTTAAACACCCTTCAAATATTTGTTGCACTTCAGTCTAAAAATAGCTTAGAGTCCAACATTTTACACAAAACTTTTCTGGGGTAGGACCCCCAGACACTCATTTTAACAAAATAAGTCAATGTTCCGCCACCCTTTTTTCAGATTCCTGGTTCTACCCCTGGATGTATGTTTTTTGTGTATCTGCCACCAGCACTGCTTATGGCAGGCTGTCACACTACTGTAAGGTAACCCAGACGTGAAAAAGTGCAGTGACAGTTTTAAGTGTTTACCTTCAAAGAACAATATCATTTAGACCATAATGATGTTAACACTGTGCAAGCATGGAACATGCATATGGCTGATAAGTATCAAGACTGAAGTTACCAGCTGAGTTGAGTGTGTCATGCAAGCCCAAGGCTCAGCCACTTTTTTTCGATTTTGTCATCAAGGCAAGTATGATACAGTATTTCACTTGCCCCATATCTAAAGTCTGGCTGTAAAAGCAAAATTCCCGATTACCTACCCCAAAGGCAAGTGACTCGAAATTCTCATGCCGAGGTGGAATATATCATTGTCCTCGTATAAGGTGGTTGCCACTAAATGATGAATAAATGGTCAATAAATGATGAAACTTCTTGTTGTGTTTTAGGTGGAATACACAGTTTCCAAAGATCTGTTTACACTTCAAATGAAGTCAGATGTTGTACAGGAAAGAATACACCACTTGTGTATTTTGCTGTCTCTGGCATACCCTACTCTGGCGGAAATCCACAACAGTTTTATTCGTTCAAAATCACGTGTGCCCCACATTTACTATTATCTTGATGAGAAGTATCAAAAGAAAGGGACAAGAGAACCAGGAATAAGAATGATGTGGAGAAGTAAATTTAGCAGTTATTTTTGTAGTACTGTAGCTTGTTCCAACTGGATTTTATGATCTGAAAATAGAGACAATTTTGTGGGGCCTGCCATAGTGAATGAACAAAGAACAAAGGGTAGGAATACTTGATAAATAGCATAAATGGCTATGAGCAAACGAAAGGAAGACTTATCACTCAACTAGTAGCCTGAATGACTGTCAGCGAAAGAAAGAAAAACTAAATTTCCATGATTCTTAAACACAAGCAACCATTAAAATATCTCGCCTTGGCAAGCAAGCACTTGGTTACACTGGGCAGCACCGTAAATTTCCTTTTTTTCATTATGTTTTTATTTTCGTTTGATGACATCAGTTTTAATTGCAAGGGAAAAGAGATGTCATTGAAATTGAGGAGTTGTTTCAAATTATCACTCATGATGAATAAAAAATTGAGATCCCCATGCAGTGTATCAACATATCCACGACTATGTACAAATTTCACAAATTAGCTGTGGGGCTCAACATCAAGTGCAGCTTTGCACATGAATGCAAATGTTGCATGAGGGCATTTTAGAAAATAATGCAGTTAACTGCTGACTCGACAACGGATTGGTGCACCCATAGCTGGTGGACTTTAATGTAACAGGACTCTAAAGATGCCCTTCACTGCACTTCATCCAGTAGGACCGCAAGTCATTTTTCAACTGGCAGTGTACAAACAGATTGCGGAGGGGCAAGGTAGTCTAAGGCACACCACGGGAGTCTGTTAAGCAGGAAAACTTGATATGAGGTGGCAAATGCTGAACGATGGGATAATATACAGTTGTACCTGCTGTATTTGGCCACCCCTTCTGCCAAGAAAAGTGGCCTGTCACCACAGGTAAATTTTACAGAGAAATTGACTCCTATGTCCGAGCCTAGGGACCACAAAAAGCAATTTGGCTGCTCACAGGAGTGGTTGCATACAGCAGGTACCACTGTATATGTGTTTGAATGTTTTTGGTTTGCACTAAACTACCTTATGCATATACAATGTATATGCACCGAACATGCAGAAGTGTTTTCTTACATGATGTTTTTGTGAAGTTGCAAATTGGCCACCGGCATTGTACATGCCACACTGTCGCACTTACATGCAAGTTTTAGTTTTGGAGGAACCTAAAATGTTGCAAAACTGAAATATTATGTTTTAACACCATTATCTTATCACAAAATGTTTCTTTCACAACAAAGCTTAAAAGCACAGGCTCCCTGTCTAAATATTTCTGTCTGAATAAAAGAGTATGTGCATCAATCACTCAAAATGAACATTGTCATCTTGACAACTAGGTAGTAACAATCTCTGTGATCTGTAGTCTGTTACTGAGCGCATGTGAGAAAAGATTGAAAATACGTCTGTTAGAAGGCAAGTAGGTAGGCCCTGTAACGTCGCCTTGAGTTCTGATATAAGTAAAAGACGCGACAACAGCCTGCACCCTTTTCATTTCACGGAAAATGTACACTCTACAGATCATTACATGGTCAGGATTATGATGTGCACAAATATCATGCAAAGACATAAAAATAGGAGTGAGATGGTCCCTTACAAATATCCAATCACCAATGTGATAAAGACAATCTACAGAGAATTGAACAACTAATTTGGAAACATTCATCATTTTTATCATGAAAGGACCAAAGTACACCAAGGGGAGAGGTGCACTGCAGGTGCATGCTTTAAATCATGTGACAAAATTAAGTCACAAGTAAACTTTTTTTTTATCATCATGGTGATGCATTGTTTTTTTGACCAGTGTATGTATTTATCCGTGGCAGCCTGTCATATTGGTCTGTGATTTTTTTTTTCGAAATAGCAAGGATGTGGGCAACATCCCTGGAATTGGCATCTAAAACCTACAGACAAGGTATGAGAAAATAAATGATGAAACTTACGCGATGCATTTAGTGTAATACTTTACATTCACTATATATATATATATATATATATATATATATATATATATATATATATATATATATATGTGTGTGTGTGTGTGTGTGTGTGTGTGTGTGTGTGTGTGTGTGTGTGTGTATGTATATATATATTCATTCTAAACATCACATCAGTAAAAGAACCAAACAAGCGACAAACTTATTCAGTACTTCCATTTTTTTCTGTGAAAAAAAAAACAAATACCAAAAGACAAAACCATGCTTCTACTTTTTCATAGGGATGTAGGTTTACTGGGAAAGAATAAAGTAAATTTATCCCTCTTGCTCTTGGTTATTTATCAGGGATCTCAGTCTCTTCTTGAAAGGTGACAGAGAGGGGGCAGACACAACATATAAATCAGGAAGATAATTCCATTCATCCATTTTATGAAAAAGTATTTGAACGTGTCAGTCCTAATAAGAGTAACATGCCTCTTGCTCTTAGCAAGGTTGAGTGGTGAATGTCCTCTTATTGATAGAGAGTGGGGTTCTCATGGGTTGGCTGTGCCTGTGGCTGTATTGAGGGCATAGCACCAGGAATAATGTCGATGTGGTATCGAAACCCAGCATCCTTCATCATACCACCAACAAACATAGAGCCTTCAAAATATATAGTACATGGCACACTTTAAATTATAATCGGAGGCGTCTTTCCAGTCGACTGCAAACCTGTTCCATGCCGCTCGGAGGCTAGGCCTGCGTCCCGTCTTGTTGGTGTTGCTACACCATATTACCACAGAGCGATGGGCCATAGCAGTGAAAAAAAAAAAAAAGCTAGGTCTAAAAATTGAATTTGGTGCCAAAACCGATATTTCGCGCATAAAAGTTAGAGATAATCTAAAATTTTGAGTCGCGACAAAAATGTGTGTCCTATCACAAAATGGCCACGACAGCCCAGGTCGAATGCCAGATTCACAAATGTGTTCCCGCTGTGACGTCACCAAAGTGGATCTTCCCGATTGAAATTTTCTCGGACATCCTCGGTAGCGCTATGTTTGAAAGCACCAAAAAACCCATTACACATATTGTCTGTAACAAATGTACTAGTCCTTGAGCCAGACTGAAAATTGGTACCATCTGAGGGCACCAAACGAAACCTTTATACCTGCGTTGGTACACCTAAGGGTTAAACGGAAATACATGATGGACTTTCCAGAAGCCCAGCTGGAGCCCGTTATTGCAATCTTAAAGTTTTATACCTAGACAGCCCAAGAATGCTGTATATGGTGAATCATGTTTTGTTATAGTTGGCCTCTACATTATAATTATACTTGAAATATACATATTATGTTTGTATCCAGTTAACAGCTGGCACAATGAACTTCATGCGACCTATAGATACTAAATGAATCCACACGGGCAAGAACAAAGCTATTATTATACCCACATTGATTGGATTTTTTAGGGGGGAGGGGTTGCTGCGCTCAGCTTGTAGATCAAGTATTGCATTTCTGCAATTTCAATACCTCATGAATACATTGTCCAAATCTCTTGAAAAATGGTGCACACATGCCTGTGGGTCATCCTTTGATCCCTAGATTGTTTTTGTCCTTGACCCTATTTTCAGGGTCACATCCTGGTGGAGGATATAACCCTTAGGCCTGTGGAGATTATTCCTCCATTGTAAGGCACATATACATCCTGGTGAATTTCACATTCTTTGCATGTATAATCTCACTTTGCTTTATTTAACTATTTGAATGTGATTATGTACTGCATGATGATGACCAGATTTTGGTGAGCTTGACATTACTCTGAAGGTCACACACTTGTGGGTGGGTACAATTAGGATTTTTGTTATATAAAATTATATGAAAGCAGACAAAATCCGTTTTAAGCACAGTTATCCACGGCATTTATTTCTATTCCTACCAGTCCTCTATTATGCATGGTAACAAATATATATATATATATATATATATATATATATATATATATATATATATATATATATATATATATATATATATATATATATATAAGCATTTTTTTGCGTTTCAGACGCGACCGGTTTTAGCATCTTTGTGCCTTGTCAAGCTCCATAACCCATAGATGTTAAAATAATTTTCAGTCCATTATAATCTTTACGTTATCTGTTGTTATAGTGAAATCTATTAGCATAGAAGCATATTATGACGTTCATTTTTTACGTTACTGATTTAGGCCTATTACATTGCCATATCAATTAATAATAAACGTCTCGTAATGAAAATAGGCATACCTTGTCCCAGATTACTATAATTAGTAAATTACACTATTCAGTCTAGGCTTGTATTTACGTTGAAATATGAATTCTTTTTGCTCTCTTTCTATGTCAAATTCATTTGACATCTGATATATGGGACATACAAAGAATTTAGGCACAAGAATAGAACAACTATCAATATGTTCACTGAGATGGATTTGCCGTGTCTCAGGCACCCGTATTTGCTGTCTATGGACAGTTATGCGCCTGCCTAGTTTGTTGCCTGTAGATCCTATGTATACCTCATTGCATCCTCTGCAGACAATCGCATAAATCAAATGTTTACTCAAACAGTGCATTTCTGTTCTAATTTGAAAGTTTGGTAGCTTTCTTGTTGTGTCCAGCGAAATTGTGTCAGTAACTATCATGTTTATACAATTCTTACAACGAGGAAGGCCACATATTTTTCTCCCGCCTTGACTGTTCCTTGATTCAAAGTTTGCTCTCGTCAAAATTGTTTTAAATTACGAGGCTGTCATTGGCTTGAAATAAAATTCAGATTTTTAAATATTTCTCCAAGTGAGGGATCCATTTCCAAGATTTTAAGGGTTTCACGTATTTTTAGTTTTATCACTGGATTATTAGGATTGTATCTTGTGATCATGACCAGATTTTTGTCATCCCCCTTGTAATTTTTGCGGTCCTTTCTTAATGATTCTTAAAGCTCACAGAATACCCATTGAAATGAGTGAATCTGGGTAGTCCTTGGCTTTTAGAAAATTTCCCAGTTCATCCAGATGTGTTGGTTTTCTATTTGCATTTTCTACAATTGTACAGATCCTTATTGCTTCATTATACGGGATATTTGTCTTAATGTGCCGTGGTTGACTTGAATTGGATGGCACATGCTGATGAGTATCTGTATTCTTGTAGTATATATCCAATGAAATCTCTCCATCATTTAGTAGAACTTTCAAGTCTAAAAATTCTAATTCACATTGACTATATTTCGCTTCATATTGAATACTTGTTTCAAGCTGATTTAAAAGTTGGTGAAAATCGTGTAAATCTGACAACGACTTTGTTCACATTATAAAACAGTCATCTAGATAACGTTTCCAGTTCCTTTAAAAAACATGGCGAAGGATTCGGATGTATTTCTAAGTTTTTCGTATAATAAAACTTATAGATACCGAAGACTAAGCGTTGCATAAGTCGGTGCACAATTGTTTCCCATTACACACCCTTTTTATTGTATGCAGTATTCTCCATCAAATCTGAACACATTATTTTCTAATATTAGTGAAAGACCTTCCACAATACATTCTCTAGTAAAACGTTGATTTTTTGGTGTAAGGATATTTGTTCAGCCAGTTTTCAATCGCACGCTTTCCTAATACATAAGGTATGTTACTTTATAAATTAATCACATTAAAACTGACTAAATACCGATCCTTGACTTGCTCTCGTGATATTTTATTGATGAAGTCGATATTGTCACACAGGTAGCTGTTGACATGCAATAAGTACGGTTTTAAAATTTCGTTTATGAGTTCACTAAACCTGCTCGTATTGCATACATGTCCTGCGACGATTAATAGGACTTTTCAATCTGTAGGTTGAATAATATGTACATTTATATACACCATCTTGTTCATTTATAGCTTTTTTTTATTGTATCAAACCTATGAACTTTCGGTAAGCCGTATAAATTACTTGTTTTTGACTGCAAGCCATCGAGATAATTTCTTTCTTTCGTTGTAAAGATGTTACGATATTTGTCCATAAATTGTCTTAATTTATCACTCACTTTGTTTTCTCTGTCTGGTTCGCATCGCGCATAAAATTGTTCATCATTAAGTAATGATTTTATCTGTTCAGCATAATAATCGGTGTGCATAATGACAACCACTCCACCCTTGTCTGCTTGCTTAATTATGATAGAATTGTCAGTTTGCAATTCATTCATAGCTTGTAGCTTCTCTTTAGTTAGATTATTTTTGTTGGTGGGTGAAGGTACTTTCAATCTGTTAATACATTTTTCTAATGTCTCATTTTGACTTTAAGGAGGGGGGAAAGAACTTTTTCCTTTGACCAGTTATTCATCCCATTCCTTATCTGTATTGTGGAAAAATTCTTTCAGACGTAATGTACGACAAAGTTTAAAAATAACACACTCCTGTTCTTTTCTTGGTGTCGATGTGAATTTCAATCTTTTTCAGCAACTTTACTTGTACTTGTGTCAATTGTTTGCTTGATTAGTTTGTAATTTTAACAATACAGTGGTACTTCTTTTGAGAGACCGCCTGTACGGCGGGTCAAAATGTGGTTTCTCAAAAGAGGTGGTCTTTGATTTTATGTACAACAACCTGGAAAAGATAGCACAGTGTTCTGAGAGAGCGGTCTTAAAGAGATATGCGGTCTCTCATTAGAGGGGTCTCTCAAGAGAGGTACCACTGTAGATGTATTTGAAGTTAATATCTTAAAGTTAATACATACAATAGATTTGAAGTATTTCAACCTAGACATGACACAGACCTATTGGACAGACAAAACCAAGGTCAGAGATATGAACTAGGCCAAAATGTAGAAAATGAAGAAGAGTTTCCTTTTTAAGAAAGAGGACCACGCCCAAATACACGATGGTGCCCTCTACAAGAGCAAAAAGGCTACACAAATCAAAGAGGAGAAAGACCACAAACAAACCAGAGACAATCAAGAGAAGCAAGAAACACCTACCAAAAAGTACAAAGATACAACAGATGGACAGAAAGAGCACAACAATACCCCAAACACCAGGTGCCCAGAAGATATTAACTTTAAATACACCTATTGTTAAAATTATAAACTTATCAAGCAAACAATTGACACAAGGACAAGTAAAATTGCTTTAACAGGGATTGAAATTAACACCGACACCAAGAAAAGACAAAGAAGAACAAGTGTATGATATTTTAAAATTTTGTCGTACATTACGTCTGAAAGAATTTTTCCACAATACAGATAAGGAATGGGACGAACCACTGGTCAAAGGAAAACGTTCTTTCACCCCTCCTAAAAGTCAAAATGAGACATTAGAAAAATGTATTGACAGACTGAAAGAAATTGCACACTCTCTCCACAAAGTACCTTCACCCACCAACAAAAATAATTTAACTAACGAGGAGCAACAAGCTATGAATGAATTGCAAACTGGCAATTCTATATTAATCGAGGAGGCAGACAAGGTTTGGAAAAGTTGTCATTATGGACACCGATTATTATGCTGAAAAGATAAAATCATTACTTAATGATGAACAATTTTATGACCGATGCGAACCAGATAGAGAAAATAAAGTGAGTGATAAATTAAGAAAATTCATTGACAAATATCGTAACATCTTTACAAAGAAAGAAAGAAAGTATCTGGATGGTTTGCAGTCAAGAACAAGTAATTTATAGAGCTTAGCGAAAGTTCATAGGCCTGAGATTATCAAAACCGCTATAAATGAACAAGATGGTATATAGATACATATTATTCGACCTACAGATTTAAAATTCCGGCCAATCGTCACAGGGCCTGTATGCAATACGTGTAGGCTTATTGACCTCATAAACGAAATTTTAAAACTATACTTATTACACGTTGACAGCTACGTGCGTGAAAATATCGACTTCATCAATAAAATATCATGAAAGCAAGTCAAAGATCGGTATTTAGTCAGTTTTGATGTGATTAATTTATATACTTACATACCTCATGAGTAAGGAAAGCGTACGATTCTATACTGGCTGAACAAATATCCTGACACAAAAAAATCAACGTTTCGCAAGAGAATTTATTGTGGAAGGTCTTTCACTAATATTAGAAATTAATGTGTTCGGATTTGATGGCGAATACTACATACAGAAAAAGGGGTGTGCGATGGGAACTAAATATGCACCAACTTATGCAACGCTTAGTATTGGATATCTAGTAGTTTTATTATACGAAAAACTTAGAAATACATCCGATTCCTTCGCCATGTTTTTTAAAAGGAACTGGAAACGTTATGTAGATGACTATTTTATAATGTGGACAAAGTCGCTGTCAGATTTACACGATTTTCAGCAACTTTTAAATCAGCTTAAACCAAGTATTCAATATGAAATGAAATATAGTCATTGTGACTTAAAATTTTCCGACTTGAAAGTTCTTCAAAATGATGGAATGATTTCATTGGATATATACTACAAGAATACAGATATTCATCAGTATGTGCCATTCAATTCATGTCACCCACGGCACACTAAGACAAATACCCCATATAATGAAGCAAGAAGGATCTGTACAATTGTAGAAACTACAAATAGAAAAGCAACGCGTCTGGATGAACAGGGAAATTTTCTAAAAGCCAGGGACTACCCAGATTCAATCATTTCAATGGGTATTCAGCAAGCTTTAAGTGTAACTCAAGAATCACTAAGAAAGGACCGCAAAAATCACAAGGGGGACGACAAAAATCTGGTCATGATCACAAGATACAATCCTAACAATCCAGTGATAATACCACAAATCCGTGAAACCCTTAAAATCTTGGAAATGGATCCCTCACTTGGAGAAATATTAAAAAATCTGAATTTTATTTCAAGCCAAAAACAGCCTCGCAACAAATTCTTGCGAGAGCAAACTTTGAATCAAGGAACAGTCAAGGGAGCAAAAAATGTGGTCTTCCTCTTTGTAAGAATTGTATAAACATGACAGTTACTGACACAATTTCGCTGGACACAACAGGAAAGCTACCAAACTTTCAAATTAGAACAGAAATGGCCTGTTTGATTAAACATTTGACTTATACGATTGTCTGTAGAGGATGCAATGAGGTATACATGGGATCTACAGGCAACGAACTACGCAGGCGCATGATTGTGCACAGAGTGCAAATACAGGTGCCTGAGACATGGCAAATCCAGCTCAGTGAACATATTGATAGTTGTTCTAATCTTGTGCCTAAATTCTTTGTATGTCCCATATATCAGATGTCAAATGATTCTGACATAGAAAGACAGCAAAAAGAATTTATATTCCAATGTAAGTACAAGCCTATACTGAATAGTGTAATTTACTAATTATTAATAGTAATCTGGGACAAATTAGGCCTATTTTCATTACGAGACGTTTATTATTAATTGATATGGCAATGACATCATGTAATAGACATAAGTCAGTAATGTAATAAATGAACGTCATAATATGCTTCTATGCTAATAGATTTCTCTATAACAACCGAAAACGTCAAGATTATACTGGACTGAAAATTATTTCAACATCTATGCGTTATGGAGCTTGACAATGCATTAAAACGCTAAAACCGGTCGCGTCTGGAACGCAAAAAATGCATTTATATATATATATATATATATGTGTGTGTGTGTGTGTGTGTGTGTGTGTGTGTGTGTGTGTGTGTGTGTGTGTCACCATACATAATAAAGAACTGGTAAGAATAGAAATAGATGCCGTGGATAACTGGGTTTAGAACGGATTTTGTCTCCTTGAATATAATTTTATATAACAAAAATCTTAAATGTATGTCAGAATCATTTTACCCTGATATATGGGACATACAAAGAAGTTAGGCACAAGATCAGAAGAATTATCAATTCGTTTACTGAGCTGGATTTGCCGTGTCCCAGGCACCCGTGTTTGCTGTCTGTGTACAGTCATGCGCCTGCCTAGCTCGTTGCCGATAGATGCTATATTTACCTCATTGCATCCTTTACAGACAATCGCATAAGTCAAATGTTTATCCAAACAGTCCATTTCTGTTCTAATTTGAAAGTTTGGTAGCTTTCCTGTTGTGTCCAGCGAAATTGTGTCAGTAAGTATCATGTTTATACAATTCTTACAACGAGGAAAACTACATTTTTTGCTCCCGCCTTGACTGTCCCTTGATTCAAAGTTTGCTTTCGTAAGAATTTGTTTTAAATTACGAGGCTGTCTTTGGCTTGAAATAAAATTCAGATTTTTAAATATTTCTCCAAGTGAGGGATCCATTTCCAAGATTTTATTTTTTTCACGTATTTGTGGTATTATCACTGGATTGTTAGGATTGTACCTTGTGATCATGACCAGATTTTTGTCGCCCCCCTTGTGATTTTTGCGTTCCTTTCTTTATGATCCTTGTGTTACACGTAAAACTCGCTGAATACCCATTGAAATGAGTGAATCTGGGTCGTACCTGGTTTTTAGAGAATTCCTCAGTTCATCCAGACGCGTTGCTTTTCTATTTGTATTTTTTACAATTGTACAGATCCTTCTTGCTTCATTATATGGGGTATTTGTCTTAGTGTGCCGTGGGTGACATGAATTGAATGGCACATACTGATGAATATCTGTATTCTTGTAGTATATATCCAATGAAATCATTCCATCATTTTGAAGAACTTTCAAGTCGGAAAATTTTAAGTCACATTGACTATATTTCATTTCATATTGAATACTTGGTTGAAGCTTATTTAAAAGTTGGTGAAAATCGTGTAAATCTGACAGCGACTTTGTCCACATTATAAAACGGTCATATGGATAGCGTTTCCAGTTCCCAAAAACACAGCGAAGGATTCGGATGCAAGTCTAACTTTTTCGTACAGTAAAACTTCTAGATATCCAAGACTAAGCGTTGTATAAGTTGGTGCACATTTAGTTCCCATCGCACACCTTTTTTTCTGTGTGTATTGTTCTCCATTAAATCTGAACATATTATTTTTTAATATTAGTGAAAAACCTTCCACAAAAGGCTCTCATGTGAAAAGTTGATTTTTTGTGTCAGGACATTTGTTCAGCCAGTATTCAATCGCACGCTTTCCTAACTCAGGAGGTATGTTACTATATAAATAACATCAAAACTGACTAAATACTGACCCTTGACTTGCTCTCGTGATACTTTATTGATGAAATCGATATTGTACCGTTTTAAAACTTTTTTAAGAGTTCACTAAGCCTACTCGTATTGCATACATGTCCTGCGGCGATTGGACGGAATTTAAAATCTGTAGGTCAAATAATATGTACATATATACCATCTTGTTTATTTATAGCCTTTTTGATAATACCAGACTTATGAACTTTCGGTAAGCCGTATTAATTACTTGTTCTTAACTGCAAACCATCCAGATATATTTTTTTTAATTTCGTCATAAAGCTGTTACGATATTTGTCAATAAATTTTCTTAATTGATAACTCACTTTATTTTCTGTCTGGTTCGCATTGCTCATAATATTCTTCCTCATTAAGTAATGATTTTATCTTTTCAGCATAATAATTGGTCCACGCTTGTCTACTTTCTCAATTATGATAGAATTGTCAGTTTGCAAATTCATTCATAGCTTGTAGCTCCTCTTTAGTTAAATTATTTTTGTTGGTGGGTGAAGGTACTCTGTTGAGAGAGTGCGCAATTTGTTTCAGTCAGTCAATACGTTTTTCTAATGTCTCATTTTGACTTTTAGGAGGGGTGAAAGAACTTTTTCCTTCGACCAGTGATTCATCCCATTCCTTGTCTGTATTGTGGAAAAATTCTTTGAGACATAATGTACGACAAAATTTTAAAATATCACACACTTGTTCTTCTGTGCTTTTCTTGGTGTTGGTGTGGATTTCAATCATTTCAATCCCCTTTCAAGCAACTTTACTTGTCCTTGTGTCACTTGTTTGCTTGATAAGTTTATAATTTTAGAAATAGATATCTTTGAAGTTAATATCTTTTTGGCCCCTGCTGTTTGGGGTATTGTTGCGCTCCTTCCCTCCATCTGTTGTATCTTTGCTTTTTTTGGTAAGTGACTCGTGCTACTCTTGATTGTCTCTGGTTTGTTTGTGGTCTTTCTCCTCTTTGATGTGTGTAGCCTTTTTGCTCTTGTAGAAGGCGCCATCATGTATTTGAGAGTCGTTCTCTTTTTAAAATAGGAAACCCTTCATTTTCTACCTTTAGGCCTAGTTCATATCTCTGACCTTGGATTTTGTCTGTCCAATAGGTCTGCGTCATGTCTAGGTTGAAATACTTGTTCCTCTCCCTGTTGTTTGAATTTTTTTTTTTTTTTTTTTTTTTTTTGTTTTTTTTTTTTTTTTTTTGTTTAACACTTCCCGTGATGGTCAAAATAAAATAAAATAGTTACTTTTTGTGTTTTTTGATGTTATTGCTTGTTTAGTTCACATTGAAAGGATTCATAGCAAAGTTCTAAAATTGCTGTCCATGTGTCATGGATTTTCCCTTGTCCGCCAGAGGGCACTTCACTCCATATGTAATCATAGCTTATTTGTGCAATTTCTGTGATGGACATTGTTGCATGTGCCAAGACAACAATGAGTGAGTTCTTAACTTTATGTCAAAAATGTGAATATGCATTAGGATGCCCATTGACTTACATAAAATTCAACAGGAAAGGTGCATTAACCGATAAGTACTCAAACTGAAAAAAAAATAAATAAAAACTCAGGAATCTGCAGAATGCCACCCACAGAACAAGTTTGTTAAAACCCTGCCACAAGGAACACATCCGCCAAGTTTCAGCTTAATCTGAGTGACGGTTCCATAGAGGTCAAAAATATCGAACACACACACACACACACACACACACACACACACACACACAAATAATAAAACATTACAACAAGCGGGCTGTGTGAACAGCCATGCTCAGCTGATCTACAGATTCATCAAAGTTTTGACCATTCCACAAGTAACACATACACCATGTTTCAGATTAATCTAGATTGAGGGTTCTGGATATGTTAAAAATAGCAAAAGTTTACAAAGAATCATAAAAAAATTGGGAAAAAATTGCAGTGCCACTTGGTAAACAAATTATGATCTGGGAGTCCCAGGGAGTGCTCCTGTGTAATATCGAAGCAACTGGATGAGAGGTTTCAAAGAAGAGATTTTTGAAGATTTGCCCCCCAAAAGAACAACAACAACAACAAAATCATTAAAAACCCAAGAATCACTGGAGCATAAACCACTTGACCAAACCTGGTCGAGACCCACCCAAGACACATTGCCACCACGTTTGAAGTCAATCTGGATGATGGTTTTGGAGAAGTTAAAAAATGTGAATTAGCATTAGGCCATTCAATTAAAAGGTAATCAATAGGAAAGGTGCATCTACCGATAAGTACCAAATTTAAAAAAAAATAAAATAAATAAAAAAATAGGAATCCAGAGCAGTGCCACCTAGTGAACAGCTTTGCTTGACCCGTCCACAAGAAAGATATCTACCACATTTGCTCCAGTAAAATTATTTTTTTAGCTGAGCTTATGTTTTAATAGATGCTTAAAAACAAACATGTTCTTGTTTAAAATAGGAATAATAGTGGAAGCTGATCAATGTGCATTCTGTGGAGCTCAAAAAGAGTCATTCATTCATATGTTTTGGGAATGACCAATCACTTAGATTTATCGGTCAACTAAAACATGGTTAGCAATTTACTGGAATTCCTCAATTTACATGTGAGGAAATTTTATCAGGAATTCATATTGAATCCTTAGATTATATCAAATATGATTTTTGGTCATGCAAAACAGTATAGTTGGCATTATTGAATAGAAAAAAGACATCTTGTGTTGATGGCTATCTTTACCTTCTTAGTCAGTACATTAAAACAGAACATTATATTGCCGAAAAGAATAAGAAACTAAAAAAAACATGAGAAAAAGTGGAAACACCACCCACCCCCCACCCATGGTTGTTTCATAGTGAGTAAACTATTCAGCATGGGTATGTAAATCTGTAGCCTTGTGGTATGTCAAACATGCGACCTACTTGACACTGTATTCAATATGAACTGATACATCAATATCAGCTTTTAATATGTACGTACCAGACTCTGTATCTAATGTGAAATATGGAAAACAAATGTAAGCCTTTAATATGCTTGACTCTGTAATTAGTATGAACTGGGATACACCAATTAGTAAGCTTGTAAGGTGTTGCTGATTAGTAAGCTTGTAAGGTGTTGGTACTTGACTAAGTGTGACTGTGATACACCA
Source organism: Hermodice carunculata (assembly GCA_964020975.1). Classification (NCBI taxonomy): domain Eukaryota; kingdom Metazoa; phylum Annelida; class Polychaeta; order Eunicida; family Amphinomidae; genus Hermodice; species Hermodice carunculata. The sequence goes on from OZ026628.1 coordinate 6,304,991, forward strand.
ATGTAAGCCTGTATTTGCTAGTGCTTGACTGGACATTTAAAATTAACAATGATACACCAATGTAAGCTTGCAAAAGGTTGGTACTTGTCTCTGTATTTAATATGAATTACCTCACACCTATGAAAACTTGTAATATGTTGGCTATATAAAACTTATCAAAGCAAAAAAAAAAAAAAAAAAAAATGCCCGCCAAAAATTCATAAAAATCCAAAAATTACTGAAGCATGACCATATGAACAAACTTGGTTGAGACGCACCCTAGGTACATCCCCACCAAGTTTGAAGTGAATCTGGCCAATGGTTTTGGAGAAGAAGTTGAAATTTGAATGGACGGAAGGACAGACGATGGACCATCCTATAAGCTCAGGTGACTGACAAGTCGGCTGAAAAAAAAATAGCACTGTCCAGAACGTGGCCATTTAAACCAGCTTGTTAGAGACCCACCCACGGTACATTCTCACCAAGTTTGAGGTGAATGTGGCCAGTTGTTTTGGAGAAGTCTGAAGTGTGAATTTTGGTTGCCGACGGAAGACAATGCATGGATTGTGGATGTCTAGCCAGCACTTAATCTCAGCTAACTGACAAGTCAGCTGAGCTAAAAAACAGTTAAATAGATGGAACCTAGGCGCACTGTAAAATAGTGAATGTTTCATAAATTTCCTTGATGAATTATATCCTGCAATTTTTGAGAGCTTTTAATGTCATCTAGAAGTATACATGTAGTTTTCTTGCAGTCATTCGGATTACCTCACTTGTCTAGAAAACATAAAGGACAGTCACAGAGCCTTGACTTATTATCCAGGTAAAGCAGTGGTACATTTGTTTATCCTTTGTATTCTGCAACAATAATAACTTGGCCAACTATACATGCTATATCCAGTAACTTTCCCTGAAGTGATGTGCACACTGTGTATACATACAAGTAGCTGTTCCTCTTTCAGGGTAAACAATGTCGCCATGAAATTACAGCAAACTGAAAGGATAATAGTATTCTCTCTAAGAGTTCTGTTGTGTCCTCCAGTACAATGTTCGTCCCATATCCAAGATAGTGTGCCTTTTCTTTTTGTCCATCCCCCGAGGGATCACCAGCTGTGGCCAGGTATAGTGTTTCCGGTGCTTTTAAGGCATGCATACTTTTCCAGGACTCCTCTCCAGGTTCCTTTCAGCAGACTACAGAAGACTATATATGTCATGGCAATGCATGTAAGTTATGGTATTGGTGTGCCCTGGAAGCTCAGTGATGGCAGTTCATATGTCAATGGCCACTTCTTGTGAACGGTTTCAGTGTCTGTATCTGCAGCTGTTGTGGCTTTTCTGCTGACAGGATTGCAAACGTGTGACCAAGGAATCTGTCATCAATACTGTTACTGTAAGCAGCTTCTGTTGAGGAGGTTAGTACTTGAACAGTGCCTATCACTTCCTTCATGGGACATTTGTTTTCTAAGCATCTTCAACTTTTTTTCCTTTTTTTTGGGGGGGGGGGGACACCACCATTGTCATATACTACTTACGTAGGCACCCCTTCTTCACGTCATTGTTGCAATAAGATTTTGGAACCATGTGGTGTCAAATGTGTCCACCATGTAAGCTCCGCATGATTGCTTTCATCTACATTGAAAATTTTCTGAAATATCCGATACTCATTTCCCCTGGTATATAAGTAGCGGTTTACAATGTCCCAACTGCCACTGCCAAGAACCATGTTAGATTCAAAACCAGTTTGGCTTCTCCCTGTTTGAGGTCTATCCATCAATGGTCTTGCTAGGTCATTTTCTTTTTCATTTTCCATGCTCAACCTGAGTGTCTGTGTCACTGTCATTCTTGTAATGCTGAAGGTGCAATGAAACACTGTATTACTCTTACTTGCCACTTTAAACATGTTAAATTGAAATAACTGTATGAAGATCTTCCTTCCTTTCTAATTTAAGTTAGTGCACAGACACATTAGATTTATTCATTAAATATGCTGCTGCATCAGGTCACTTATTTGTGATATATTGCATGATTTAATGAAATAACACCCAGATCTGATCTTGCATCCAATATGCACATGAGGGACAGTGAGCACTGGTCATGTAGTTTGTCCACTGTGAGCCAAAGACGTTTTGGACCATCCTTGACTATATAAGCACCAAAATGATGGAAAAAAAGTTACAGGTCCAAGACCATTTATCCCATTTCCTGAAATTCACTACATTCCCTCCATGACCCTGAGAAATTGGTCAAGGTCATCCATATGATGCAACACCAAACTTTTGCATGAACACACATAATTAGGTACATTGGGTACCATTTCCCTTGTTTTTTATCATGTTTATCAACATATTTAAGTGTCCTTTTTGTAACTGCTTTATGTCCTTGGAAAAAGGGCCAAGGTCAGACATGTTACAAAATTTGATCATTGGCCTAACACATATATATTTGGTGTAAGTTTTGCAGTTTCATCTGAGTTTACTATGCCATAAACATCACAATGAAATAATTTCATCATACGCATTCCCTCCATGACCTTCAAAAAGTACGTCAAGGTCACCCATATTATGTGATATTGAACTTCTATGTATAATACATATTTGTGCTACATTTGGTATTGATATATTGTTAGCCTTCTTATTTCTCAAGATGTAAAATTAGCATTGTTTGCACTATGTCCCTATAATAACGTTACAAATATGTAAAAGTCACATTTTATCAATTTTTGTCATTGGTCTAATACATACTAGTGTTAATACAGACATTTCATCTTAAATTTAATAAGTTCAATGCACTTTTAAAACATATGGCTCTAGTTGTACTTCATTCTAATGGCACTTCCATGACTGTACATTTAATAGACATTTGTCTTTTTAATATTCCTGGACTGGTATATCGATACATGTGCACAAGTTCAGATGACAGGCCCATAACAAACAAGAGGGCAGTGTGAAAGCTCGTCATCAGCTATCTTTGATTTTCAACCTACATGCCCCACTCTAGTCTAGGGGATTAATATTTCGGAGAGGAAGTAAAAAATGTGAGTTTCCATTGCAATTCCATTGATATACATGGTATAAATAGAGATGCATGCATAAACAAACAGGTACCCACACTGAAAACTTTGTTAAAAGTAAGGGCTCAGCTGACATTGAGATTCATCACACTTGTGGTTCTGTGAACTTGGGAAGGTCAACCATGCACTGAGTAAGTCTGACCTGTATGGAAGAACTCTTGCATATGCAACATCAAGGTACATTGTAAAAATCCAAAAATCACTGGAGCATGACCACTTGCACAAAATTGGTTGACACTTATCAAAGGTACATCTCTACCAAATTTCGCACAAACCTGGCCAAAATTATTTAAGTTGAAAACATTACAAGAAATTTTCATGTTAAACTTTCCTATTAACATGATTGAAACTCAATGATTTTCCAAAGAGAAAATCATGAAAAAAAAAAAAAAAAAATAAGATAAAATCATTGGAGCATGACCATTTGAAAAAAGTTGGTAGAGACTCCCCACAGTATATTGCCACCAAGTCTGAAGTCAATCTGACTGACAGTTTTTCCCGATAAGTCCAAAATGTGAATAAGCATTAGAATGCCCTTTGACTTTTTTGTATACTAATCAAAAGGAGAGGTGCATTTACCGGTCTGTACCCGAATTGAAAAAATCGTAGTGCTGCAGTGCCTCTGGGGAAAAAATAAAAACTAGGAGTCTCTAGGACTGTACCTGTGTAGTATCAAAATCAATTGGGTGAGCGGTACTGAAGAATTTTTTTTTCTGTTTTGTCAAAAAAAGAAAAAAATATCAATTGAGCTTGACCATTTGAACAAACCTTGTAGAGAAGCACCCAAGGTGCTTTGCCACCGAGTTTGTCACTGAGTTTGAAATCAATCTGGGTGATGGTTTTAGAGAAGAAGTCGAAAATTACCATTAGAATGCCCATTGACTTGTACAGAGTAATCAATGGGAACGGTGCATTTACCAATAAGTACCCAAACAGATTTTTTTAAAATCAGGAATCCACAGCAATGACACCTAATGAGCAAATTTGTTTGACCCTTTCACATGGTACATATTCGCCAAATTTTAGCTAAATCTGAGTGACGGTTCTAGAGAAATAGTCGAACATAGCAAAAACATGCAAAAAATCATTAAAATTAGAAAAAAAATCGCAGCACCGCCTGCTGAACAAATTAAGAACTAGGAGTTCATAGGAGTGTTCCTCTGGGATGTCAAGCAGTTGGGTGAGCGGTTTCACAGAATTTTTTTTTTCAGATTTGCCTCAAAAAAGAACAAAAAAATTGATAAAAAAATACAAAAAAATCATTGGACCATGTTCATTTGAAAAACTTTGTAGAGACGTACCCAGGTACATTCCTACCCAGATTGAAGTAATCTGGCTGACAGTTTTGGAGGAGAAGTAGAAAATGTGAATTGTGGATGGGCGAACGGATGAAGGACCATCCTATAACAAGACCCCTTTCTACACCATTTCAGAGGGGCAGCCCACCCCGCCCCTCTTAAGCAGCACCCCTTTGCCCCCTCTGAAATTTCTCCAGCACCCTGCCCCCATTTATTAGCTGAATTGAAATATATATATATATATATATATATATATATATATATATATATATATATATATATATATATGTCGTATTGAACCATATTTATGATAAATTTTTGCATTAAAATCTCTCAAAAATGCAGCCAGTTGTTACAGTGTACCAAATGAATAATCAGAAGTAGAAATAGCACAATAAGATTTTATACTATTGTTTCTTACACACCTGTAGGTTTAAGGCATAGCTGCCCCTTTTCAGTGAGGTTTAAGCTAAAAAGAGGCTTTTTCACATATATGTATTCTGCTGGAATAGTGCCCTTTTTTAAATGATCTACGTTGCCCCTATCAAATGTTAACTAAGGGTCTGCATAATTTCAGCTGACTGAAAAGGTACAAATTTGGTAAAGACCCACCCAAGGTACATTGCCACTAAGTTTGAAGTGAATCTTATTGACTGTTATGGAGAAGTCGAAAATGTAATTTTGAGCGACGTACGGACGACTCCGCCCAGCCTGACTTGTAAGTTAGCTGTTCTAAAAAAATTTCTAGCGCCACCTGTTCACTTAATTTAACTCTGAAGGTCCCTAGAAGTGTCCGTATACAGTTTCAAAGAAATTGGCTGAACGGTTGCTCAGAAGAATTTTTGTTTATATTAAACCAAAAACCCAAAAAAAGTAATAGCAGATTAAAAAATTGTTGCATTCAAAACGTGCACCCAGCTTCCAGGTTTCCACAAATGGTCTGTTTATTCTTTTTGAGTAATTAACTCTTCAAGTTATTGAAGAAAAATTGTAAACTTGGACAAGCACCAAAGTTCCTAACCATTGGGTCACTGTGAGCCAAAAGTAGGCTTTCAAGTACAGTTTTAAGTGAATGAACATTATTGACATAAACCACATACATGAATGGGTTCAGTCTCAGCTCGGGGCAATGAACATTACAAAACAAACAGTTATACTAATAACATTATGCTACATTGTGTATATGTACCACAAAAACCCCCAAAAATCTACACCTTAATGTACAATGCACCCAAGTGCAATTTTGATCAAGAAGCTCAATTCTCTAATTTGCCACTGGTGTCCATCTACACCATACCATTACAAAACAGCGGCAGAAATGGCTGGTTGCCTGGTCGACCCAAAGTCTGTTTGCACGACCCAATGTAGTCAAAACAATGCTAAACAGTCGCCCATTTTTTTAAGCTGGGCAACCAATATGTTATAATGATAAAATCAATTTAATAGCTTGAAAGTTTGTGTTGTTTTCTCTTCCCAACCTTGCTATGTCAAAATGTGCAATCGCACATACAATCTCCGAGATGTTGACAGGCCATGTCTTATTTTTATGACGAAGAAAAGCCACAATGTGAAACACGTGTTTTTGATTGGTCAGACTGTCTTCTAACGGACCAATGAGATTGCGTGTACAATGCAACTGTAACATTGACCGGCACGCTGGCAATGGCGGAGGAGTTGGGTTTTTTGAAAGCACCAGGTAGTAGTACTGGATCCAAACGTAAAAGCAGCAAATACGTTTATGTTTAATTATAAGCCAAGAGGATGAAGATAACAGTGCCCCAGTGTCATGTTAATAATTGTCAATATCATAGCATAGTTTGCAACAGTATACGCACTCGCCGCTCAAGTTCTAGTCTGCAAGGCCAAGGTAATCATGGCAACATCAACTTCAAGCAACGTTCTCTGGATATATAAATTGTAAATCATTTTTGGTGACAAAATTTTGTCTTTCACTTGCAGGTCATACCGTGTCAATTCACAAAATGGCCGCAGCTCACCCATCTAAGTCTTTTTCTTCAAAATACGCATAAGTGTAAACAACCTATTATAAAGAAGATTTGCAAACTAGAAAAGAAGATTTGCTTCAAAGCAAATCTGTCTGTGTGCCTTCAAAAGTTGTAAATATTATAGGCTACAACGTTTGTCCTTTGGTACTTCGCAATCGATTAAGCTTATGGCTGCATGAAAATTTCAAAGGTCCAAATGACCTTGACCTTTGACCTTTAGAGGTCACATGTAAATTACAAAACTGCAGTGTTTCAACCAAATTAATTGATGTTGGATTGGTTACCTCTACCTATGATAGTTTTGAAAATATTCAAGATATAAATTTTCAAATGGCCCTGTTTTGCATAATTTTCAAAACTGTTGAACCCCTTTACAAAATCTCAAAATTGCATATATGGAAGTATAATGATGCCAAGTTTGGAGGTTTTGCATGTAATACTTTTCAAATGAAATGTTTGACAAATTTGCCTGTAATGAAGAAAAAGAAAGAAAGAAAGAATTCATAGAAAAACAATATGTCTGTGTTGGCACATCGACATTAATACCAGGCCTCTCTGGACACTGGTTCATGGTTTAGGGCCCCTGGGGCGGGGGAGGGGTCATCAAAAAGAAAAACGCCAGTAATTTTGTGCCATTTTAAAGCTCCATTGTAGTAAAGGTATTACAGCCACATCCATTACTTTTTCCGGAATTATTCTCCAATATAAAGAAAATTTTTTAAAAAGTCGTATTAGGTATGGTAAGAGACAGTTCCAGTATTTATGGTGGTCTAAATACTGCCAAAAAAATCGCCATTGAGAATTTTCAGTTTTTAGTCACCTTTGTCACCCATTTATGCACTTGCAACAATGCTGAAAAGTTGTATATGTAATATTGGACTAGGATATTTGTATTTAAAACAAAAAATGACTTAGTGAATATGCAGCTGTGAAAATATTTGGTTCCAAAGTTGCGTTTTTTGTTAACAGGGGCCCCCTTTACCAGGGTGTAACTCAGTGCTGACAAACTGCACCACTATCAAACTTTGGAATATTGTAGAACAGGCATAGGTACACAACATATCAAAAAATTATGTTGGTGTCTTGTTTCCTTCCAATAAAATTACAGCAGTGAATTTGAGTAAAAATAAGCCATTCGTTGCAGTCATTTTACTGCCAGATACCCCTTCCCCAGTATTTCGCCTGTTCACCTAAAACACTATTACCCAAAAACACAATTAAATGATGGATAAATAAAAACACAACAGTGCAGTACAATTTTCAATTTAATTCACCATGGACAAGTCTATTTGAATAGAATATATTCTATATTATAAATTGTCTAAGCATAAACCTGTTATAGATATCAGCTTGCATATCAATAAAATGTATCGAACGAAATGCACATTTTCGTCAAAATCATTGATAAAATTTTGTAAGAAGGAAACAAGATCACCATTATCATTTTTGGATATGTTGTGTATATCACCTTGTTCTACTAGATAGCATAGTTTGATACTGGTGCTGTTTATCAGGACTGAGTTATACCCTGGTAAAAGGGTTCCCCGTTAACAAAAAGTACAACTAAGAGGTCAAATATTTTTATACTTACAGATTCAATCATTATTATTTTTTTTTTTGGTCCTATATAAGCACCCAACATAAATCCTCAACATACAACTAATTAACATTGTAGCAAGTTAATGAATGGGTCAAATGAATAGCTGAAAATCAAAATTTGTCATTTTGCGATTGTGTTTTTTGCCATTTTTGTACCACCATAAGTACTGGGATCATCTTTTATCTTATCTTATTTTATGCTTTTTATTCTCTGAGTATAGAAAAATTACTCCGGAATAATTATAAATGTACTTGAATATTTCAGCTGTAAAAGAGCTTCAAAATAGCAAAAAAAATGCAGGTTTTTTTTTTTTTTTTAAAGATGACCCCTTCCCCCTTCCCAGGGGCCATAAATTTAACCCGGTGGCCACAAGGGCCTAACATTTTGTAACACATCCCTAGAATGGCTGTTCTACAGATAAGTAAAATTTGAGGAAAATCCAAGATGGGTCGAGTTGGGACTATATAAGAGTTTGCCTGATTTGACATGGAATGACCCAAGCAGAAAACATGTGGTAACTGTGAACCATTATGCAAATATAGATCTGCATTTCTTTTGTGATCCCCGTATTACCTATAGACGAATTCTAACGATGACGAGAGGTATGGAAGGAATATTTGCCGTAAGTCTTGTGTCAATGACGGCAAAACGATGTCCTCCGGACTTAATGTGCACAGAGGGAAATTTTGTTTTGCTGAAAAGTTCATTTTCGATACGATTAATCCTACCGTCAATTGTAAATAACTTGAAAAATATGCCAGATAATTAATTTTGAAGCGGGGAAACACATTAATGTGGTAAACATTCTTTCCCAAATATATTTGAAGGGAATAACTTTTCATTATTTCTTGGATGTATGGGGAGCGGCACATACCAAAACAGGCGCTACGGGACCTCCAATTTACCTGGAACCCAGCGAAATATTGTCCTCGAGCAACCGGGGCCATGCAGCCTGCATACATTTGCTGTTTCCCCTCCAGACAAGTTGAAATAAAATGTTGTGTTTGAGCTGACTTTACTGCAAAACTGATGCACAACCGTGCCAGTATAAACCGACATGTTGGGAAAACAAATTTCCGCTCGTATTTTTTTTTTTTTTTTTTTTTTTTTTTTTTTGGTTTTTGTTTTTTGTTTTTTTTTTTTTTTTTGTTTTTGTTTTTGTTTTTTTTTTTTGTTTTGTTTTTGTTTGCATGTAACGCTTAAATGCGCAATCACGTGCGCGCAAGCACAATCGCGCTTCCGAGAATCAATGGCACAGGGCTAAATAAACGATAGTTGCGCTTGGTTCTTTTTCGCGTTGTTTAGCAAAATGTGAATAAATAACACGTCAGCGTGCTTGATTCCGGAGTGCGCTGAAGCACAAATGAAATAGCAGCTCAACACCCATCCAGTAGGTAAATGTGACAAAACGCAAATATGTCATGACATTTACGCGTTTGCAGCACGAAAAGGCAGGGAAAAATGTTCTATTTCACAGGAACCTGTCTGTGAACACAACTGTATCTGCCCAACAGTAACGTCGTGTTCTCTTTTTCGTTCGTTCCTTTATTGTAATCTATCAATGTGACGAAAAATTTAAGTGACTCTATGACATTCAATGAATATTATCATGTAATCTTGCATCTGGAAATTTTTACTTCAGCCAATTCAAGACAGTACATAAAAAAGTTTTTGAGGCTAACCTGTGACATGAGGATGGAAAACAGATTGCAAACACTGAAACAAAGTCAATGCTCAAAATAGCTGGCCCATATGGGGGTGGGGGTGGGGTGGGGATGGGGGTGGAGGGCGTTTGAATTGGCCCTGACTTACATAAAATAATATCAGATTCCGGCCATACAGGGCATGTAAGCTCAGAGCCTCTATTTTTCCGTCCTTAATGGAAACGGAACGGAACAATAAATTTTTGTCACCTCTGAAACGGAATTTCCTGTTTTGCCTTTATGTGTTTTAGATACCAAGAGAACCACTGAAACGGAATTTGGAAATTTCTGACTGGTGAAATGGAATTTCTAGTTTTTTGAAACGGAAAAAGAAAGGCCCCATAAGCTTTATGTCATGATTTTAGCTGCAAAATCCAATCAGCCTTTTTTTCGCTCGCCTCATTAATCAAAAATCTTCTATTTGCATTTTTTTAGTTTTACTACTACTACATTGTACCAAATGAAAAGCTGGGGGGGGGGGGGTAATGTTAAAACTAATTTAATAAGCTACAGTTCCTCTTTTTCATACAAATTGATTAATCTATTTATATTTCTAATATCATAATTAAACACTTCCTTGTGACTGTCTTTTCATATTTTACTGACTTTGCAGGTATAAAGCAAAGGATGTAAGAAAAGTACAGCCTGCCTGGAAAACAGGCAGCCCATGGCTCCAGATCAATGAGGATTGGGACAAATAACAAAAACAAGATATGTTTGTAAAACATAGATGCCCCCCGCCCTCACTACCCTATTGATAGTGGTAGAGGGGGCACTCATGACCTTACAAAATTAGTGAAGGTTGATCATACATCAAAGCCACATATCTTTCAACTTAAACCTAGCCCTTAAAAATGACTTTAAACCTGCACCATATAAAAGTTATAGCTGAAAAATTAATCATCATTTAGAAACCATATTCAGCAAAGTGGCTTTATGACCTTGGAAATTAGGGCAAGGTCGCTCATTTTCACTTGACCTTCTTCAGTAATTGTGCAAAAACCACAGGAAGTCTACTGTCTGTGTGTGACCCTGACAACTGGGTCAAGGTCACCCATCTACAAGCTCAAACTAGCCCTTATAGGCAACCATAAAGCTGTGCAATATAAAAGTGCTACCTCTAAAATTCATGTTATCATGCAGAAACAGTATTCAACCAAATGGCTCTGTGACCTTTGAAATTAAGTCAAGGTCACCCATCTTCAAACTTAATCTAGCCCTGAATACGGACAATTATCCAGTGCAATATAAAAGTCCTATTTTAAAGACCTCTTCAGTTATCATGTGGAAACCAAAGTTAACTCAGGTACCAACGTGACCTTGGAAATTAAATCAAGGTCACCAAAATTTAAACTTCTTCGAGCCTTTAGCAAGAACTATAGACCTGTAAAGTATCCCAGTCCTAACCTAAAAACTTCTTGAGTTATTTTGCAGAAACCACAGGAATTCTACAATGTTTCTGTGACCCTGAAAACTGGGTCAAGGTCACCCATTTTCAAACGCAACTTAGCCCTTACAGAGAACCATACAGCTGTGCAATATAAACGCTCTAGCTCTAAGGTATAAGTAATCATGCAGAAAGCATGAAACTATAATCAGTAAAGTGGCTCTGTGATCTTTAAAATGAGATCAAGGTCACCCATCTTCCAATTTCGTGTAGCCCCAAATATGGACTATAACCCTGTGCAATATAAAAGTCATAACTTTAAAATCCCTTCAGTTATTGTGCGGATATCAAAGTTAACTCAGGTACTACTGTGACCTTGTAAATTAGGTCCAGGTCACCCATCTTCCACATTTACCTAGCTTTTGACTAGAATAATACACCTGTATAGTATCAAAGTCCCAGCTTAAAAATGTCTTGAGTTATTGTGCAGAAACCACAGGAATTCTACAATCACTCTGTGACCCCAAAAACTGGTCAAGGTCACCCATCTTCAAACTCAACCTATCCCTTACAGAGAACCATAAAGCTGTGCAATATAAAATTTCTATCTCCAAGGTATAAGTTATCATGCAGAAAATATGAAACTATATCCAGTAGAGTGGCTTTGTGACCTTTAAAATGAGATCAAGGTCATCCAGTTTCAAACTTCGCCTAGCGCAAGTAAAACCTCTTCAGTTATTGTGCGGAAACCGAAGTTAACTCAGGTACCACTCTGACCTTGGAAGTTAAGTCAAGGTCACCCATCTTTAAACTTTGCCTAGCTTTTAACTAGAATGATACACTTGTACAGTATCAAAGTCCTAGCTTGAAAACTTCTTGAGTTATTGTGCCGAAACCTCAGTCTACCGACCGACCGACCGACCGACCGACAGACAGACAGACAGACCGACCGACCGACCGACCGACCGACCGACCGACTGACATGTGCAACGCTATATGCCCCACCTTCTTTGAAGGGGGGCATAAAAATGGTGTTTTCATCAGCGAAGTCAAGGCATGGTTTTTCACTTAAAACTCACCAGAACGCACCATTTGCATGCTCAAATTCGATTTTTTGAGGGGTGGGAGGTCCCCAGACCCCTCTAGCATAGCTTAGGGTCTTGCTTTAGCCCCTAAGGTTTCATTTGGGCCCCTGAAAAAAATATTTACTGGCCCAAAGAAATAAAACAAATTGGGGCCACTTGGGTATCTTACTGAGTTTCTGGCACAGCCAAAAATTCTGGACCCCCCTCTCCAGCCCCACCCTGGTACTTGGATGTATGTATGATGCCCAAATATCATACAGCTCAAAGTTCACAATTAAGTAGTATTATATCCCTATAGGTTCTGGCACACATGGTAAAATCTCCGTCGCGTGCTATCGGGGAGACACTTCACTTATCCCCGGGAAGGAATATCTTGCTTTTCCCTTCCCTCTACTGTGCTCCGGGGCCGCGTTACCGTCTGTATTTTGACAAAAATAATATCAAAAATGAATAAAGTATGATTTCTCCAGAAAATTTAGGTACATTTTCCCCAAGTATAAATTTATTTTGCAGAGCGTGTTCCTTCTATCCCTGCTTGGATTTGAAGTTACTTTATCTTGGTTTTGTCAATAATTTTTGTGCACAGCTAGCAGGAAGAAAAAGCAAAAAGGTATATTATAGTTATAAATAAATAAACTTACCTATTTGCTTTTTTATTGGAAGGACGTGTCATTTATTACTTCACTGGCCAGAAACAAACGTCATATGTTGCAGTTGGACTTCTAAATGACTCTTCTACTGAACTGTTGCATTAATTAATAATTCACCAGCTGGATAGTGTTGTCATATGGTGCTCGTGGACCTTCTATATTTTCTGTAGTCTCTTGCATCTTCATTTATGGCTGTAGCATCTTCTTTTATAGTCGAAGTTATTTTCCAGTGCTCAAAATGACTCTTTTCCTGAACTGATGTCTCAAGTTCACCAGACAGATGGAATCGTCATATGGTGCCCTGGACTTTACTGGAGGTTGTCAGCTATGATTTTCATTTTTAAAATGAAAATCATACCCAGCAGCCGGGACGTGGACCCCAACCTCCGTGGCCGCCATGCTCCCCCCGTATGTTGTATTATGAAAACTTCTACAATGTTAATGGATGAAAGTTGTATTTGCTAAACCTCAAATGTTTTTTCTGTTTTCACAATAAACTTTTAGCTATAATAGTTGTTTATGGGTGAAAGTTGTATGTGCTAAACCTCAAAAGTTTCTTCTGTTTTCACAATAAACGTTTAGCCATAATAGTTGTTTATGGATGAAAGTTGTATTTGCTAAACCTCAAATGTTTCCTCTGCTTTCACAATAAACTTTTAGCCATAACAGTTTTCATTACAACATACCGTATTACTCCTATATGATTATCATTAATCATATAAGAATGGTATCGCTGTTCACCACACAGCTAGTAGCCTGTTTTCAATGCGTTTTCCTAAAGTTTAGGACTTAAGGAAAAAGCATCCCGGGAAATGAATACAACAAAGAGATAAATATATTTAACATATCTATTGATGAATTGGGTATACAAAAACATATTACGAAGACACAGCATCCAAAATATAAGTGCGAGCCAATGTGCTGTTATAACATTTATATGTAACTGGTAGTCACATACATATATAGATGCAGTCATCAGCCCCGAGAACTGTACTTATATTGAACCATAAGCTATGTATGTAAATATATATTCAGCACAGATGTTGTCTCACAATCAAGGACATGTTTACAAATTACCTCTTGCATAATCTAAAGCCACTGGAAACCTAAACGCCGGCGCGATGTCTGTTCACTTCAATGAGCCGGCTCCCTACCATCAAACCTTAAGTAACATTCCTGCACCTACAATTTTGACGATCGCATGTCTCAACTGTGACCCGCGAGTCCGAGTAATACCTCACTTGTATTTTTAAGGATGCAATATGCTTGCAATTCAACTCATTATTTAAGTCATGATCAGATTATATGCAGCTTCGAGAGCTTTATGTAGTTACCAAATATATCATCAGCTATCTATGTAAATACATAATGCTATATTCAACAGAGATATTTGTTCTCATATTAAGATTTCGGTATATGCTTTTAACATATTAATTAATTATGCAATACTCTCACAGTTTAATTCCCGGCAACCAGGGAAATTTCGACATTATTCAATTTGAATTTAATTCACCGAAGATGTCACGTTGTTGACATATCTTGTGTATTCATAATAATCACGAATAAATACTTTAGATAAAATATCTTCATTAAAGCATGTATAAAGACTTCATTCAATGATCAGCAGATCAAAGAGATATCCACACTATTTACATCTCACGTGAAGATGTTTGAAATGTAGTTGTTATAATTTCTGTATTCATAATAAATTCTGTTGGTCTCTGGGAACATATTATGAATGGTGTGCCTCAGGGATCGATTATTGGGCCGATCTTATTCAACATCTTTATGAATGACATATATGACTCAATAAAGAATGCAAATCTGAAAAATTATGCAGATGATAATACTCTCACTGCAAGTGACCCTGACATTGAAAACCTCAGGAAAACTCTTGCCATTGCTTGTGCTGAAGCCATAGACTGGTTTCACAAGAACTTTATGAAGAGAATCCCGAAAAGTTTCATTGCATTTTTCTTGCCCCAAACCGAAAAACCAATAAATGCATCTCTGGATTTAGATGATATTTCCATAGTGTCGGAGTCTCATGTAGATCTCTTGGGGGTAACCATTGATGATAGGTTATCTTTTGACAATCATGTATCAAAACTTTCCAAAAAAAGCCGGGAAACAACTAAATGCTCTCAGAAGAATTGGTTCTTTTTTGTCAGAAATATTCGGCTCAAGGTCTTTAGGACCTTTGTTTTAGCAAATTTCAATTATTGTCCACTTGTGTGGCATTACTGTGGTGTCCAAAATTCTAAAAAGTTGGAAAAAATTCAGTTATGTGGCCTTAGATTTGTGTTATCAAATAAATTTGAAATATCATTTTCTTTTGCTAATCTGTGATCTTTCTCAGCTAGTTTTGCCTGTTTAACAATAACAGGTTTTTTCACTTTATCAAAATATAATCTTTTATGTTGGTTATAAAGTTTAATTTTTGCGTCATCGCTTTTCACCTTTTAAATTCCTTTTTTTGATCAAAAAGGAATTTACTCGCCCTCACGATAGCTTCGTCACTCTCCTTTGCACTTCCATTAGAAGTAGACAGAGTTTCATTTTGTTTACTTCCAAAGTTACATTTCTTAAACATGGACAATGAAATAATGATAGATTCTGAATAGTCTGCCATTTTGCATGATATCAAATTATGCACGACCTGGGCCAAAAAGTCCGCCTAACAAACTCAAGGCCATTGGTAGTATAATGGGTAAAATGCCACCATGTTGTTTTAAATATTTCTTTTTCTCTGTCAAAGAGCATTGCTTCTGACATAGTTCTCTCAAGACATTTTTATATTTTTTCAAACGATTCTTTTGAACTGCCTTGAGTTCTACGTTACCATGAAGAACATTGACCAGTATTTCGGACAGAACTTTCATTTCTTCTCTGTCCGCCATGTCAATCAGCGCATTTCTCCTTTTTGCTTTTTTACTTTTTGCCAATAAATTTAAGTAATCCCTCCTTTTTAAGATGCTCTTACGTGTCATCTTGCCAAATATTTAACTACATTTCGTTGCTTTCACAAGACGATTTTACTTCAAGTGAAAGCAGCGCTGGACAGGAACAAATATATTTGATCTATATCTAGCTTTGTCAGTAGTATCGAGTTCCCCGTCAAGCAACACATATCTGTGTTTAGTGAGAACATTAAATTACATTTCAGTAGCTCGTTTCCTTTCCGAAGGTTCGAGCATTTGTGCTAAAGTAAATATTACTGTAGCATCAAGAGGGTTTGTAAAGATGACAATTAAGATACTGAGAGGAGCATAAACAATTAATTCTTTCTCTCCCTGAAGTGAATAAATTTTGTAATACTAAACAGATACTCAAATTTTCGGGGTGACCGCGCTGGGTGAAAATATCTTCAATTTTCTTATCTTCAGCAGATTGCCTCATCAGGTCGTCTACTTTAAATAATCCCGGTTTGCTTTTATTTATGAAAGGATCGAAACTTTCGGGCAAATCCTTAATGATTTAAAGTTGCCCTTTAAAGAAAGGTCTCAAGTTTTCGAAGATGGAATCTTCACTACCGATAAAAATTACGACATATTCAAACTCGGTATCGATTAAACGAGATGCATTACGTAATAAAATATACAGAAAGGTAGACTTTCCATTTTGCGAAGCACCAGAACACAGAAGAGAAAAGGGGTGCTTTAAACGAGCGTCAAAAATTCGACAATTGTCTTCAGACATTATTCAAGCAGAACTTTGTTGTGCTCTTGAGAATAAAAGGCGCCTTTCAAAACAGAATCGTTTTTGTCTCTGATTATGTAAGTGGGAGGATTTTTGTCTAACTGTTCGGTAACGAAGAACACCTCAGAACTCCAAGAACCTTTATAACCTTTCCTGAACGTTTTAGGATACAGTAAAATTCTCACAGGTTGATTAATCTCAAAATCATGTTGTGTTTTCTTTGTTCTCAAATAATTTCCATATTGATGGTCCCAAATTCGTTTTTGATTTTTTTGTTTTGTTTACTTTTATCGGCGCAAGAGCGATTGTTCTGTGTTTACGTCTATTATAACTATCCACTAGATCTTAAAGTACGTCTATGTACCGTAAGGTTTGTTTAGAAGTAAAGTATCTGAACATTTTGTCACGCAACGTACAATTAAATCTTTCAACAATGGCACATTTTGGATCTTGCTCCGTGGTATAATGCATGATTTTATTTTTCTTTAAAAAAGTCTGGAATTCCTGGTTTAAGAACCCTTTACCAGAATCTGAGTGCATTTTGCGGCATTATACTTTATATCTGTCCAACACGCGTTTAAATGCACTAACTATAGCTCTTCGCGTTTTAGCTTTTAACGGTTCTACTCTAGCATAACGTGAAAAAACATCGACGATAGTCAATAGATAATTAATTTGCTTGTTTTCTCTTGCAATTTGTGAAACTATGACCAAATCACATTGCCAAAAATCATAAATTCCGCGATTTATACTTGTACGTCTTGTGAATTTTCTAATCATTTTCTTATGGAGAGTGTAAGTATCTTGACTCCTTAACCAGTTTTCAACCTGTGTTTTCTTAAGGTCTGGTCTTTAAGATTTTTCACGAGCTGCCAAATATAAAGACTGAACAGAAACAAAACTAGCAGGATGACTGACATCATAATAGATGCGTTTTAGCAATTTATCAATTCTAACTGGAACTTCTCTTGTTTTATTAACCATGACTTTATTGTCTTAAGGTTGGATGTTTACTTCCAGGGAAAGACTATATTGATGAAACCCATCTTTGGATGTTGTATTTCTTGTTGTACATGCGTCTTGTTGTGTTCCTTGCACATGCTTTCGATCAGGGTACATATTTGTTTTTGAAGCAAACCAGTCTCCGGACATCCTTTCTCAGGCTGCTTTCTTGGGCGCCTGCGTCTTTGTGTTTCCCCTGCTGGTGATGTCACGTCTTTCTTTTTGCCTGCTTGAGAGATGTTGCTCCTTTCGGCTTTCGGCATAGTGGTTTCCTCGCCTCGCTGGGGTCGTGATCACTCAATGCTTGTGTTTTCTTGTTAGATCCAGCAACATTTGTCTGTCTCTTTGACGCAGGTTGGAAGTATTCTGGATCGCTGTCATCAATTAAATATTCTGTCAACTTCCTGTTCTCACCTTGTGTGTCTCCAGTAGTGTCGCTGTCGCTGCTGTATTCATCTGCCCGTCGTTTGGAACTCGCAAGTGAAGCCATGTTGGTACTATCTTCGTTAAAACGCACGCGTTTCTTCTTATCACAGCAACGTTCTTTCTCGTATTTCCTCGTGCATGAATTACATCGTTACGTAGATAAGGCATAATAACTAGGTGAATTGAAAGGTCTTTTACAGCGAATGCACTCGCGAAAGCATAAATCTTTACATATTTTTACAATATAGCTTTCATTTAACCAGCGGACCGACACCACGACACCAACAACAAATCATATTATATGATATTAAATATTGTCATTCTGCAGGAGGTATCACAGTAGTATATGTAAAGTTTTAACCCTCATCAGTAGAAGTTTAAAAAAAAAAACTTATGTTCCTGTACACCTAGGTCCGAGTGGACCCCAGAATGTATTGCTGCTAAAATGGAAGAGCAAATATGCAACTGTCAGTTCTGACAAAAGAATATTTTAATATAAATCCTTAATTATGTGTCTGATTGCATTATTTATTCTCAATATCCATTTACTTGGATAAATGCTTCCTAATCTCTATGAACCTTAGTATCAATAGGGGCAAAAATGGTACTGCGCCTGTTCACTATGCTATGGCTTCAGTTTTGCTCACAATTTTATTTCTATGGTTGGATATCATGAAAGAAGCTTGTCTCATAATGTTTGATCGTTATTTGTAATTTTTTTGTGGCGAAAATAAAAAAATAAAAAATGGGAATATGAGCTTGGGTTCCATTTGGACCCAAAAGCATTATGTACTAAAATACCCTAAAATGTCGATTCCGGAGAGCAATGCTGACAAAATTGGGAATATGAGCTTTGGGTCCCAAAGAATTGTGTACTTAAATGTCCTGAAATGGTGATAATATTTTGGGGGTAATTTGATTGTTTTTGGTGGTCGTAATGGTCTACCTCGCAACACTGGACAAGTTAAATTGAACTGTTTTGGTACCGCTCAAGTTTGACAAACATTCATTGTCTCGAAACTCGGGAGTAAAATGCCTCGAGCAGGGGTACATCTTTTAAGATGCATTACTCAAATACATCTGATGCAGACAAAATGTGAATTGTTATTGGATGTATGTATATAATATCTTATAGCAGAAATCAAATTAAAAACACTATCTATATAAACCCGACTATACCTAAAAGGATGCAAATATCAATTCATATTATGGAGAGTTATGCAACAAAAAGTGGCTCACCCCTCCATTTGGACCCAGGTGTACTGATAAAAGTTAAAGCAAATCCCTGCAAAAGACGAGCTTAATGTGCACGGTTGGCTGAGTGGTAAGACGCTCGCCTTTCACCTCTGCGACCCGGGTTCGATTCTCGTCCTGGGCAACATGTGGAAAAATTTCCTACCACTTTAACCGTGCAAGGTGGTTTTCTCCGAGTTCTTCGGTTTCCTCTATTAGGCAAGGTAGGAAGTATACGCCAACACCTGTGCCATGGAGAATGACTCGATAAGTCAATGCTTGACTTCTTTCACAATCCATGTAAAATAAATGTGTCTATAATGTCACTGATTAGAACTTTCTGCACGACTTATTGAAGTGAGCGTTCTCGGAATATGCAACAGAAAATACTGGCACTCCCGTTTATTTAACCAAATACCGACACTTGTTGCATTATTTCCTACAAACACGCGGATATCGTTTCGAACGTTCCCATTATAAAGGCAAACAATTACACGTTTATCTTTCGAAATTTGCAACACCTGTGTAAAGCTACAGTTAGTACCGTTAAATGTATATCCTACTGGATCTCCCGGGAATGAAATAGTAATATAACTGGCATGACATGCAACTTGCTGTAACGTAAGTCGATTCTAATTTCTCCTTATCTCCCTGTGGGACAAAAACAAATATGCACAGGAAAGAATTAAAAAGCAGAATAAACTTGGAATTCAATTCTATTTTTGAATTTCCCTTCTGAACAACAGATTCCACAGCAGCACGTGTGGTTAGTTCTTCCATGTTTCGTCAAGTTCATTTAACAATCAAAAGTTCAATCACAGTAACATTTCCAAAGAAGTTTATATACTTCTCGGTTTCCAGAGAAGTATATTCTTCTCGGCAAACCCTATTTTAATATATATATATAAACCATCTACTCATCATCTTCATCATCATCAACCTCGTCATCATCATCGTCATGCATATCCGTGTCAGAATCCTCACTGGTGTTGCTGCTATTTTCTGGATGAATCGACTTAGTGCTTCTCCCCCTTTTATTCTTCTTCTTATTATTATTATTGAGGAACTGTTTTTTTTTTTCACAAATACTTACCGCATTGCTGATCTTATTAATTTTCTAATAAACTGAGTCAAATCTTATTTGGAAAAAGTTACAGACTTTTCTTTGCTCAAGTCATTAATGTGAATATATGGTTTTCCTCTGGAGGCATTCACGGTGATTCTCAACTTCCCTGCTTTAAACATCTTGCTGAAAGTTACTTCCCAAGGTATGATGCAGTGCTAACCAAAAGAAAGTTTAAGAAACAAATGTGAAGAAGATTGGCTCTGTAGTACATGCTTTGTGTGCTAATCACAAGAAAATTTAGCCTTCTTTCTAGGAACTTCTTATGCCGAATTTACACATCTCTTGTGACCCAATGGTAGAGTGTGTATACATCTGATAACACGTATCTTTTATCATCAAAACAGGATTAGCTTTTTTTCTTTTTGTGCACAGTAGACACTTCGTTGGATATACTTTGAATGGAATGGAATTCGTGTTCCATTTCTGTGGAATTAAATAGCCTATCCAGATAGTCTTGATGAGAAATTGTCTTTAAAGTGGCTTTCTTTACCCCTTTTGCTGCCTTTGTTACTTCATCTTCAGGAAATAGTATGGAATACATTTTAGATTTAAGACCACAAAATTCTAATGGAATTTTACCACCAGCCACATCCTTAGAACATCCGGGTTTTCTTTTATTTTCAGTACTGTATAAAAAGTGATTTTTCGGCTAATTTGAAAAAGCAAACAAATGTTTGCTTTGCGCCATATCTGTGTAAACGTCTGGGGTAGAAATGATATACCTGAGGCTGTCAGTGTCCATGAAACACAGCCGAGCCTTTTCTCCGTATTTTCATTTGATATATTGATAATGAAACCGATACATAATTATTTTACTCAACTCGGAAATGCATACCCCAACAAAGATGGGACGATTATAGTAAATTATGGGTTTATTCATTTGAACGCCAACCAGATGCTTGTTGAATATATTAAGTGAACGAAATGTTTGTTTAGAGCACAACCTCTCAAAAGTATTTCGATTTGTTACTTACTTTATGTCCATGCGTTTTTTAACTGATTCCATACATTTCCCGTAGACACAATTCTGAAATAATTTAAAGAAGGCCACTTCGAATGAATTTATAGCAGCCGCTCTTTTGCTTGCATTGAAATCGATGTAGGGTTTCATCCAAGCTTTCTGTCGAAACGAAATTGCACGGTTAATTTTCTCAAAATTCAATCCTAATTCTAAATACAACTTAAGATTTCTATAAAGTAACACGTACGATTTCTTATCATATAAATTAGGTATCAACTCAGCCGACGGAAAGTCAATTTAGAAGAAGGAGATAATTCTTCCCAGGTGACTCTGAGCTTGTCCACTGCCAAGGGAAATTCGAAGTGAGCAGACTTATCGTGTAAATGTTTTGGATAAACAAGGTCACACTCAAGCAAGTAACCAATCTCAGCATCGTCGGGTACAGACATGACATCCAAATTTTCAATCTCCTGCTCAACCAACGAAAATTTGATACATGGAGTGGCATTGATTTTTCCATAGAGACTATTACTGTCCAATTCTATTATAAAACTGTTAGCTCGAGCTGGATTGAAGTTAGGATTATGAATGTTGTTTGCGGATGCATACTTCTGAGTTATAAAAGATATACCACCCCGCACGGCTCTCTCGAAAATTTTTTACATTTCTATTTGAGATATTAACTCAATTTTGACATTCGTAAATTTTAAACAGGCGTCAAAAGCCAACTGTGGAGCTGATAAGTAATAGGCGGGGTCCAATGAATAATAATCCAGGGACAAATTTCGAAATGACTCAAATACGTCTGCTCATTGAATCGTGTGTCCTAATAAATAATAATTTAGATAAGACGAAATATTCTTACATTGGAATACTTTCCACACACTTTGTGCATGTTCGTAATTTTCATCAGATATATGCTCACTCTTTAAAGAATTATAAAATTTCGATTTACAAGGTAAGTAAGGTAATTTACACTTTGATGTTGAATCTAAATATTCATAGCAAAACACACCCTTTCTAAGAAGTAGCATCTGTTGCCCTACAATAGTTGCATATTTTTGCAACATGACACAATTCTCTTCTCCTTTATTTAGTAAATTGGAGACTAACGTCTCTAAACTTGCATTTAGAAATTGACAACTATCGAGGAACCTGAAGTTGCCTATTACCATAGACAAATATCTTTCTGTGTTCCTGGGAATCACCTTGATCTCCTCACCTTCCACTACTTTGTACAGCTCTTTAACAATGAAATGCATATCATATTTCTCGGAATTGTGAAAAACAACAGGGACCTTACAATTATCTAAGCTAGCGTGAGTGAGATTACATGTTGAACACAGGGTGAACGGTATTTACCGGTAATATGACAATGGTCGCGAACTTTAGGCAAAGTGTCATTAAATTTCTTTTTACAAGGAGTACCTTGCGTCTGTTCCTTGAACGCTTTTTCGCAGGAAGCATTCCATTTCATAGATTTTACGGTTCTCAATATTCGAAATATTTTTTGTCCTACTCTCTGCAAATAATTGAAAAATTCCAGAACTGGAGTTTTACCACTATATAAGAATGGAGCAGTCGTGTATTCATCGGCTACAGAGCAAACTCTTATTGCACAAAAGCTGACAGGTTTGTGGATTCTTTTAATCAAAGTTTTACTTTCTTTCGATTCGACAGGTTTGAGATTCAAAGCTTCAAAATCTGCATAAATAATCATTTCACATTTCATTTGTTTCCTTAAATTTTCCAATTGCAAATAAGTACTCTCCTTTGGCATTTCGTATCTCGGCCCATCTTTAGCACAGAGGTCAAGATGGAAATTTGATCTCTCTTTAGAGACAAAATTCGCAAGGCAATAATTACATATGAATAGTTTCTTCTTTGCTTTAGGATATTATCCGAATAAGAGTGCAGACAAGTTTTTAACAAGATAATAATGCCCATCGTGTAATAGCAAATTCACGTGGTGTTCCTTATCTCTAAAATGTGTTACGTAAGAGGGTATCACAATATGCCCATCATAAGAATACACGTTCACCGATATGTCGTTCTGCTTTTCAAATTTAGGTATATCTTTAACAGCGAGAGGAAATTTGACCCCTGTATGTTAAGTTTATCAAAATGATGATGATAATTGATACATCGTTGAGGATTATTCTTTGTTGGAAAATTTTTTGCCAAAATTGAATACAGAAAACAAAAATTCGCAGTGCAATGGACAGAGATACATGCTCTCTTGACGAGCAAATGTCGAGGTAGCTTTTTACCCTTGCAACCCCCGCCAAAATTAATTGCATTAGCGTGCTTCAGTGACAGTTCTAAAACACGCAAGAGCACCCACCCGAGCCTAAATGGAGAAAATAGTCATAGAAGGCTAGTATTTCCCTTATAGCCTTCGACACTTTCGATTTCACATTATGTGGAGAAAAGACTTGATAAATATGTGAAGGGAACCAAGGTTCTATTTCAAGGTATTTCTGAGAAACGAGAGAATATTTGCCAAGATTTACTCGCGCATTTAATTGAAATTTAACAGATTTATTCTTTTTAAATGCCATTTTAATAATTGATACAACTCGCGTGCGTTTTTGCGACAAGAATAATTCCAAATCGCTAGCCGAATGCTTGCTTGAGGTGAAGAAAAGTTCAACACATGCTCTGTTTAAAGCACTTCTCATTATCTCTATTAAGTAACTTGCGCCCCGTGGGGATATACGGGTTTCATCTTACTGCAGATTCTTTTCATTGCTACTTGTACTTAAATTTATGAACAAATTTCATGTGAAATGGACGCAAATCAATTCCTCTTTGTGCATCTCTACTTAGCCAGAAAGAATAGTCTGAACTGAGTGTATAGTCAAGTTTGCCATGATCATAGCGACTTTGACATCTGGAGCACTCAACCGAACGAGAACTTTTTAGCCAGTTACGCAAGCACTGTGAATGTGTTAACTGGTGACAACACCCAGTAAAACATACGTAAGGTCGACTTGGGGAATAATTTCCGATCTTGTTGATCGTTTCTTTACTGAGCAAGCAAGAAGCACTTCTGTGTAAATCTTTCCAAAAATGAAATTGCCTTGTCTTATAGTTTCGTACAAGTCTCTTCACCGGGTGAAGAACACAATTTTTGTCAACTTTTCCTCGTAATACTTTGAGCAGAGTAACCCAATTATACCCCGGTAAAAAACTATGGACTAAACTTTTAATCAAGCTATATGTCCAGGGAGAATCAACCCCATGTTCAGTTGCAAATTCGAATAACACTTGCGGTAGTTCTTCGGTATCCTGCACTTGTTGAATTATCATATCGAGAATCATTTTGCATTGTAAATACGATGCAAGCAGATTGAGTGAGCTTGTTGGAACATTTACTAGTGTACCTTCACTCTTACCCAATAAATATTCTAGCACATAATAAAAATCCTTCTCTGAAATGAAGGGAATATCAGGGAAGTTTATACTTACCGACCGGCTACCATGTAATTGATCAAAATCATTCATTGCCTGGTAATAACCAGATCGCTGACATAACAACTCAAATTCAGACCTCGAGAGAATCATATGGGGGAATAAAAGCACTTACAAATGTTGGCGCGGGAGGTTGCCAGCACCAATCACAGAATATCTGGGAAAGAATACGACGAATCTACTCTGCTGCAACTTTTGGGCTCTGAAAATGCCCCGATTTATTCATGGCATTTTCTTGGGAAAAAACAATGAAAACCCCATGAATGAAACTCATGAATTTTTAACCGTTCGTGACACTGAAAATTCTATGAAATTCGGCCCTGAAAATTGTAGAAATTCATTCAGTGCCATAAAAATGATTTAAAATCATGACCTTGAAAATTGTAATCAGGAAAAATGCACTGCCCTGAACATATTGGTTTCGTGGTATTGGACACCATGAAATATTCGAGAAAATCAGGAGCCTGAAATTGTTTTCCCCCCTGAAAATGTAAAAGGGGTTAAAAAAACTCAGTGTGGCATGAATTTATTCAGTGGAAATTCCCATGAGAATGTGCACAAATGCTCCACTGGAAAACAGGGAAACTGAACGGGGCTGAAACTTTAGCCACAATTAATATTGTCTTTCTTCAGTGCCCTGAATGTTACCAACGAATTGTTCAGTGGAAATTCCAACAAAAATGCGTGAGTATGTGCAAGAGTGCTCCGCTGAAAATCCTTGCCAGTTCATGCCACTGAAACTTTTAACCACAATATATTTGCATCCAGTTAAGGACACAAGTTAGAAAGTTTGAACAGCAAAGGTCGCATGGTTTGACATGAAGTCTATTATCAGGTCATTTAGATCTTAGGGTATATGGTGAACAATAATTCAGAAAATAAATGGTGTCTCTATTTCTATGATGAATTAATCTCCTGCTATGATCCAAAATTACATTTTGAACAAAAAACACAAATGAGAATATTGTGTGTCTATTCTCTGAACAGGATTATTTATAAAGGCAGAGTTTCAACTTATTCTATATTTGTTATAATCATTTTTATTTGTACCGAATCTGGTTTGTTTGAAGTAAATCAGACTTTCGTGTGTTTTTCATGGCTTTAACTTCCCGTTATGCCATTCAATCTGAATTCAATTTCCTCCTTCTCGTACACTGCCGACCGACTGATTTTTTGGATTGCTTGACAAGTATGGAGAGACAGTGCTTCGTACAGTGAGAACAGCTGTCACTGGGCGCATACAAATTCGAATCTATTTTAGCTAACCATGACTGCTGAACTTGTAGTAATTTTAATATATTTCGTCTAACGTCCAAAGACGAATTCAATACCTCAGAATGGTTTTCAGCAATTTTTGCAGCATCACCAGTTCTTTGACCAAAAGGAGTCGAGACCTCTTCTTCAGCGCTAGAAGCTTCGCTTTCACTAAGCTCCAAGTCTTTATCAATTTTGCGCATTTTTTTGACAACATTATCGAAATTTTCAGGCATATCAGGCAAAGCTTTACTTATTTCCTCCTTTCTGGGAGAAGATCTCACAGTCTTCAATTTTTTTAGGCTGCTGATGAGATGTTGATGGTTCAATCTTTATTTACTTTCTTTGATTTGCTTGGCTTTTGACCGGAAGCAAAATTTTGTATTTTATTATAAATAAATTTGCCCTCCGATTTCAATTTGAACACTGCAAGCACGCGCTTCCGTGCTTTGTCAGTCCTACAATTAATTCTGGAAATTTGTCACAAAGCAATTTAATGCCAATGTGCAAAATTTTGTTTACAACAAATTCTAACACTCGATGCAAAGTCATGATATCGAACACGTTTTCGTGTTCCAGTTTCCTGTACTCTACACAATCATTTTTTATTGATTTAACTAGTTCCCCATGGAGAACCTTTTCAAAATCACATTCATCGACGTTGTAAAAGATCTCAGGGATAGATCTCTTGTTCAGAACAAGCGAACAAGCAAAATCTGTTCGCTTCTCATATTCTTCTATTAGAAAAAGAACGAATAATTGTATCAATTTATTGATAAGAGTCATTGTTCCAAATGCCGGACAATTTTTCCCAGTACGTAATTTCATTCAAGTCTTTAAAAATGACAGTATAATTGCCCTGTACATTTATTTTAAGCAAACCTTCCGCATTTGCCAATCTCATAAATTGGAATGGAAACTTCGCTTCGTTTGAAATGTCATTTTTAATTGTAACCGATTGCCCTTCTTCTTGGAAAACTTCAAAACTTTGAAAATATTTGCCAACTAGACAAGTACAAACAGATTTAGTTATTTGATGTCCACGTTACGCAAGACGAGAAGAACTATGGATGTTATTTACAGAATATTGTATTTCTTTCGTTTTGAACGAATATTTTTTCAAAACTTTTGCAATTCTCTGCAATAATGAAGGAAATTGTTCAAGGTTGTCAACCAGATGCTGTGCTAAATACAGAGTAAACGTTCCTGTTCGCGTTAAAAAAACTTATTACCTTACAAATAACAATCGATTCTTCCTCTGAATAATTTGCAATATTTATTGCATTTTGTTATGTGGAATAAATTCAAGTCTCTATACGGTTTTTTCTGAATGAATTTACCCTTAATTATGATCAAATTCAACTTCATATAAAAAGTATTCAAACAAGACATTCTTACCTGTGTGAGGATATAGCATACAAGGTATCACTTCTTATATTCTTGTGTCCGGCCAAAAAAGGAGAGACTGCAATCAATTACATGTAGTAATTAAAATAACAGTTTCTCCAATCTTCTAAACATAATCTAATTCTCATTATCAAGGCGTTCGAAAGGAATACAAAATCGGCACCATCAATGCAATTATCTAATTGTTGCATCGCTAATATAATTAATTTTTGTACACCAGGTCCGACAACAAACTGCTTATCATGACCGCGGATGATATTGCTCATGTTTAGAGTATTAAGCTTGAGTAAACAGCTGGTACTAAATGAAAGGTCTGACCTTCTGTTTTTCCAACTGTAATAAAGTCATTACATTATTAACAAAAATGGCACGAGTGATTACAAATGCCATTACATTATTAACTAAAATGGCACAATTAAAAAGGAGATGAAAATTAAAAGTCACAGTAGATTTTGTGAGAGATAATCTCATTAAATGGCACGAGTATTTTCAAATTCAAAGGAGATGAAAATTAAAAATAACAGCATATTAATGTCAAGATAATCACAATAGATGGCATGCATACATGGTACAAGTGATGTCAGATGCAAAATAGATGAAAATTAAAAGTCACAGTTGATTTTATGAGATATAATCTCATAAAATGGCACGAATGATTTCAAATTCAAAGGAGCTGAAAATTCAAAACTACCGTACATTTGGTGAGAGATAATCTCAGGCTAATAAAATTCAAACCAGAACATATTAAATGTCGGAATAATCACAGTGGATGACAGGCATGCATGGTACAAGTGATGTCAGATGCAAAACAATTAATGTTATGAGATATAATCTCATAAAATGGCAGGAGTGATTTCAAATTCAAAGGAGCTGAAAATTCAAAATTACCGTAGATTTGGTGAGAGATAATCTCAAGCTGATAAAATTCAAATCAGAACATATTAAATGTCGGGATAATCACAGTGGATGACAGGCATACATAATACAAGTGATGTCAGATGCAAAACAATTAATGTTATGAGATATAATCTCATAAAATGGCAGGAGAGATTTCAAATTCAAAGGAGCTGAAAATTCAAAATTACCGTAGATTTGGTGAGAGATAATTTCAAGCTGATAAAATTCAAATCACAATATATTTAGATGTTAATTCTGTCCTTTTGGTTATGAATGATTCATTGATTGTGAAAATATTTCAAATACACAACATTCCAATGACGTCATCGCCTAAACCCTTAAAAGACAATCTGGGAGCTGTTTGATGCTGATTTGATCCAATTATCTCTTTTTCCAGGTGATATTTAGTATAATTACTGCGTTCACTTGTATCAAAGTCATTCATTCTTTTTTACCATGTAGCGCCCAAGGCCTGGCGGAAAATCAGTATTGTTATACTGAGCCAGTGACCTCGGTAAAATAGGAAATCAATCAATCATGTGATGGAAGGTTGCTATGGAAACCAGAGGCAACATCAGACTTTTGGTATGATGGGAGATGGGGCGAAGGAAAGTTCAGGTTGTAGGAACATACAGCAATGACATTCTATCCGCCCCCACAGAGCAGCCCTGATGGATACAGTCGAATCGTACTCTTACGAATTCAAAGGCCACACTGAAATGACGACCTTGTAAGATATCTCAAACAGGTCTTCGCTTTCCCTCCCTTGTGGCATCAATGTATCATGATCTCGGTGTACCATCACAGCACAAGTATTTTTGTACCGAGAGTTCATCACAGCATATTTGAAATGGCAGAATTATACCTGTGTGAGAACAATGGAATTGTTCTCTCGATAGGACACATCTGCGCCCCCCATACAAGTTCAAAGTGGATAACATTCTCCTTCCATAATCTCAGCATAATAACATTCACCTCGGAAAAGGTATCATGATACCAGGCTGAGATGCTGGTCAGCATTTAAGTATCTAAGCGTAATTTCAACCTCGGCGGGCAAACATTTGGACAGTTTGATGAGCTTCACGAATGCCCTCAGGAAGCTTCAGTTGAGTCATTTAAAAACACATAAATCATGCTAAGAAAGATGAGAAGAAACCGACAAAATCTCTGGCGGACACTCAATGTCATTTCTACACCTCCGGCAAGTTAATAGAAGCAACATAATGCATGCACAATGTATGATTAAAATGTTTTTGCACCAACACTTCATCAAAATGATCTCGAAATCAAATAAACAACACTGAGCTTGCATTATGTGTAAAACAAATTGTGTACCGAGATTTCATCATAGCATATTTAAAAGGTCACATATCAGTAACTAGAGTTAATGAGATGTTGATTTCAAATAAATAATATTGAATCAGCACAATGCATGCACAATCAAAACATTTGTTTTCTCTGTAGGAGTTAAAATGCAAAGCAGCGCACAAAAGTGATGGTGCTGGCAGAAAAATCAGAATATTACCGCTTTTCTAAATTGATGATAAATCTTGTGGTTTCAAAGGACACAACTCAAATCAATATTTCAAGCTTTATGGAACATTAAAGTGTACGCAAAGACGCTCATGGATTGGTTGCATAAAATCATGGATACTGATAATTGTCTTAAAGACCCGGTCAATTCAAGTACATTTAGTCTGACTCCACCAGTCAAGTCTTTCTTGGCTTACATTTATGTATATTTTTTTCACAAGATATATACTTTTGCTGCTGCAAACGCATGATTGACAATCCACCACCCCGATGTCTTGTTTTACCAGCAGCCCTACATATTTGTTTTGACTTAACTGCAGCAGTTAACAATATTAATGACAATACCTACATATTTTGACTTATTACACCAGTAGTTTTCCTTTCCAACAACATAGCGTACGTTAATATTTTCAACTCCAATGTAAGAGCTGAAATACACAAAGACAATAAAGGTATTTGATAAGTAGAAGTAGCTACGAGACCCCGGGGTCTTGACCACCATATGAATTGATTCATTCATGTCAGAACAGCAGGCAGGTGGCACATAGATTTATCAAATTAAAAATTACAAAAATATTATAGGAAGTCCATCAAGTTTAAATACCCAATCAAAAGTTTTATGCGAAGCGCCCACGGTTAAAACTTTTGACTCTGTGTTTATATCATGATTGTACAATTGGTTTCAACTTCCTTGGATTGTGTAATTAAATGTTTTATGCACCTCCATTCTATTGGCCAAGAACAAGAAGGGGACAACAAATCAGGAGGCCTCATACATGCCCACCAAAGGATTATTAAGAGGTAATGGAGAAACAAAGAACAGTTATCCTGCTCTCTACTGAGCTAATAAATAAATAAATAAACAAACAAACAAACAAACAAACGAACGAACGAACGAACGAACGAACGAACGAACGAACGAACGAACGAACAAACAAACAAACAAACAAACAAACAAACAAACAAACAAACAAACAAACAAATAAATAAATAAATAAATAAATGAATAAATAAATAAATAAAGCGAGAAATTCAGATGCATAAGGATCGCTATCCTGGGATATCTTATTATGTCAAGTGGTATAAAGTTGGTAGACACGTGAAGTTCTCCTTATTGTTGTGTCAGGTACGGATATAAAACCAAGGGACCAGCACTGCGAATATCAGATACCACATTCAAAGAAAATTAAAATACATGCCATATCACGGGCGATTGATTAAATAAAGCATACACGGAGGATAAGGTAGGGCATGTTTGAACAATCAAGTACTAAACGTTCAACACAAAGGACGCTCAGATGACGCAGTTCAAGGCAACCTAATATGAGCTAATATGACACTCGCAGTCACATTAGACAAGCGAAAAACAAAATAAATCGCTTGGTGGTACGACGGTCACAATAGAAAGGAAGTCACATTACAGAGGTGGTCGCAAGAGCAGGTTCCACTGAAATAATTTCTGTTGATGGAAGAAATTATTTCATGAGGGAAATATTATATCATTTCCTATTTCAGCCAAGAAAACAGATGCTAAAGAAAAAATTATAGAAAGGACAAAATTTCTTGATGGGTGTGTTGATACTAGCCGACTGAATAAAGCCAGCGATGCTTACAAATGTATGTAAATAAATATTAAAACACGGATGGATGCTTAACTGTTATGGCAATATGCCGAGTCAACAGCATTGAATATGAATCTAGATATATATGAACAGTAAATACAAGAAAAGTGTCTCTTTTGCAGTATAATTAAATAAATAACAGTTGGCAGGTGACAGCATTACGAGTGAAATGTTCTAAATGCATCCGTTACACATACTGGAATCATGTCCTGCACTTACAGGAAAAATAAGTAGCTTTAGGAATATGATAATTTGTTCATGTGTGTAAGACGGGTATTCACCATTGAATATAAATTTGGTAGTCATTTTCTTTGAAAAATGTTCTTTCGGGAGAGTAGATGCAAGGCTTTAGAATTTATTTTTAGGAGAATGCTGAATGAATAAATGATGAGGGGGCACGAGCGCAGTTCACTAAAGACTCCCCCGCTCAAAGCGGTCAACAACAATCGGTAGTGTAAAATGTCGTTTACTCTTTCCACAAGAGTTTTGACTGAAAGTGTGACCAGGAACGCGAGTTTTTGGCTCGAAATAGGGTTAATACATGTGTTTTACACGTGCGATTGACAATAAATAATAACTGAACCCCATGGAAATGGGAAAATTAAAAACATACATCTAGATAAATAAAACATATCATGTGGCATTAGTTCCCTGGTGGGATGAGCCAGCCCGGGAGCTCCGAGACATTGAGCGCTCGAGCTAACTCCCCCATCTATGGATACATAGAGTGAAAACATTGTTCCACGTGCATATGTGAGCATAAGATACCAGCACCTTCTTTGCCACAGCCAAGGAGTTAATAACCAAAACATTTCGACGACAGCTGCTAATATATAGCTCATTAACACGGAAATCACGTGGTAGGAAGGAAACAGTCTGATTTTATAATACTGTCAAGCAAGAACTTCAAATGCTGCAGAACGGAGACAAAGTCAGACTTGGTCAAGAAAATACATCAAAACAAAGAATACAAGCATGCCGGTGCTGGCATGGGCCCACCACAGGTGGTGACTGTGGGAGAAGTAACGACCCGACAAAACCCAACCCTGCATGCAGACCAAGTCAGTAGACTGATCTGCTCAGCAGGCAGGCGGCACATAGATATGGTAATCATACGCCAGAGAAGAATGACACACACACATTCCCCTTCAAGCCGTAGAGTTTTACAGAATGTGATTGCGATAAAATTTTGAACTTTGGAAACCAAACCATGAATCCTATCACAAATGCCTGTAGTTATTTTTATTTTATTTTATCTGAAGACTCAATCAAGGATCCCTAAAAGTCTTTGGCATAATTAAAAAAAACAGAATACCAGGCTCTTTTGATATAACTTATCAGAACCTGATCTGAAAGAAAATAATAATGAGAAATAAAATGATGAGAAAATAGAAAATAAGACTTACCGTATTACAAACTGACTTCTGCTGCTCAGCCGAGCTGAAAAAGAGTCGTAATCGGTTCGAGTAAAATGATGAAAAAAATAGAAAACTAAGACTTACCTTAACATACCGACATCTGCAGCGAAGCCGAGCTGAAAAAGAATCGTAATCGATTTGGAATGCATAACCAAATGTTGTCTTCTTCTTAGCGAAGAGAATTTGGAAAAATTCACATAATTTAAAGTTTACCACCCGGTTGTCCCAGGAAGAATGCGCGATTGAAACACTCTCAATTATAATCCCCGGCTAGATGATACGTCACATATATATATATATATATATATATATATATATATATATATATATATATATATATATATATATATATATATATATATATATATACATGTTAGAATATTTCAATATAGAGCAACCTTGAGAGTTGTTTGCCCCTGATCATGTATAGAAATAAAGTGCAGTCGGAACGCGCATGCTTATTTGAAAATACATTAACGCAATAGCACGAACTTCTCAAAAAAAAAAAAAAAAAACAACACACAAAAAAAAAAAAAAAAAAAACAAAACAAAACAAAAAAAAAACAAAAAAAAAAAAAAAAAAAAAACAAAGGGCGTATCCTTCTCAACACGAGATGGCAGCTGTTTACTCAGTGGCAGACTCCATGATGACAACTGACATTCTGAATTGTCTGAGTGCATTGTCAAAAACAAACCCTTTTCCCCTTCTAACTGAAATATAAATTTCATGAAAAGTACTTTTCCACCAAAAATAATTAATAGGGCTGCATGATTTCTGCATAAAATATACCCTACTTACTGGTCTGATAATAAGTCTTGGACAATATTTTGTTTCTGCACAAAAAAGTCAATATATATATTTATTTTGATGAGGAATAGAAAATATTTTATTTCAGAAAATAATGGAGATACAAAGATTTCTTCTTTTCTTGAGCGGTAAGATCCCAGGATAAATTTAATTCACAAAGTGCAAGTTTTAACAGCAATTTTCACTCCAGTTTAAACCACTTCAACTCAGCCAGAATGACGCAGCTCTCTTGCAAACTTGCTTATGAGTTGGTCAACAGTTTACAACAAAACATTTACCGATTAGAGATTAAAAGTTGACAGCGTGAGAAGGAGAAAGATACATCGTGCTTTCTTACATGACCAATCTCACGTTCTGGCCAAGATGGGCTGTTCTTGAATGACCCTGGGAAGCAGGGCTGTGCAATAAATAAAATGTCAATACAATTAAGTGGGAAGGTTTCCCCCGCTATATCAACTTACTTTTGTTTCCTAGGCCACCTGTCCTAGAAAGGGCCTGACCTCGGGAGAGAAGCGGAGAGCCACGGAAATATTATTATCTCGGGGACTTCGCCTATTACTCAGTTGTGTCAGAAGTTCAACTTCAGAGAATGATTTTCTTTCTTTCTTTTCTTTTTTTAAACAGAGAAAATACAAATTAAATCAATATTGGGAATCAAAAGTGAGCACTCTACAGTTTGAACTCCTAGTGGAGGTAAAACTGGCATTTATCTGCTGCACGATACAGCTAAATAATACAATGCTAAATCAGCAATCCCCATGCATAATGTATTTTAAACTGGCCATAACTAAATCCATACTGTGCTTCCCTGCTGTTTAGACTTCATTAAAACAACACCACATTGATCATAAAGTATGTTTCTGCTAAACTGTCTGTGCTCTCGGCTTTTAACCTGGCGTATAATTGAAACGCAAATGAGCTGCCATTAACAGCCACATACAGTTTATGTTTAACTTGGTCAAAATAAAAAAAAAACAGATCCTGTCCCTTTTGTTCAATTAAATAGGATGCTGGCTCAAAATAATGAGCTTCTTCCAGACTATTTGTGCCAACGGGAAAGGTCCCTGGTGCATGTAAGTCCGTCATATCACTGACCTCTTCTGATCTGTAATTCGGCACTTTGACATTTTACGAGAAAAACGCCCTATCACACTGGCTCATTTATCAGCCCCCGTCTTGAAGTGATTTCTGGTTCCGTACACAAACATACTGCAGCAACAGTCCAATACTTATTTACTATGTTAACCTTTATCTTCAACTGATTTGCCGTCAAAACTTTCCTCTGCCACTGTTTGCAGTAGAATTAACATTATGAAATTACTTTAATATTATCCTTAAAATAAAAACGATACACACTCTCTAATCGTTACAAAATGTTTTATTGTTAACCACATTTTCCATACAAGACCATAAAAAGTATATATTTTCTGAAAGGAAACTGATCAACAAAAATGCTTTTGATACTGATTTTTTTTTCAATTGTCCAATTAAAATTTAATTGATTTTTGAAGATTTTCCATAAATTAAAAAAAAGCCACTTTTAAAAACAAAGAGATACGTTAGAGTTTGTAATGTCTAAGAGCATACCATATTAGCCTCTACAGAAATGTATCTCAGATTTTTGAAAATGGCTCTGTTAAAATTTTACAGCACTTAAAAATTTTGAAGAAAATTCAAACCTTTGAATGAATTTTAATAGGTTGTAAAATTTGAACCAGACCCTTTATAAAAAATCGAGATACAATTTTACATCCAATTTTGTGATCTTTCATTTTCCATTAAAAAGATAGGGTACCTGTAGTAGTGTTTGGGCTATTTTTTTATTTTTACCCTAAAATGTTCAAACTTAAAGTCTTTTAAATGACTAATTAAAATTGAATCATGTAAGACTTAGGAAGAATTTGTCTATCCTTTATGATCAAGCAATTTGTCCATTTTTAGGAAATATATACTTTATATGAGCTGATATGAAAAATTAAGAAAATATTTAAAGAAGTTTGGAAGAAATTTAAATTTTCTGTGAAAAATGTTGTAAAGTGTTCTAGCGCCTTAAAAGGTTAATGAGAGTGTTGTATCTCCCGTATTTGACACTGAAATCTTGACCGGTTTAAAGGACGGCTTGGATGACATTGACCTATGGCAATGAGCCAGCCGCAATACATATTTCGTTAAACCTACCTTCGAACAGTAGGAACGTACAAAAGAAAATAGGTATATTATGGGGAAAATGTACCTAAATTTTCTGGAGAAATCATACTTTATTCATTTTTGATATTATTTTTGACAAAATACAGACGGTAACGCGG
The DNA here is from genome assembly GCA_964020975.1 of Hermodice carunculata. Classification (NCBI taxonomy): domain Eukaryota; kingdom Metazoa; phylum Annelida; class Polychaeta; order Eunicida; family Amphinomidae; genus Hermodice; species Hermodice carunculata. The sequence goes on from OZ026628.1 coordinate 6,340,935, forward strand.
CCCCGGAGCACAGTAGAGAGAAGGGAGAGGCAAGATATTTCTTCCCGGGATAAGTGAGGTGTCTCCCCGAGAGCACGTGACGGAGATTTTACGATGCGTGCCAGAACCTAAAGGTATATAATATGCTCAATTATAATAATAAAGCCAAATACAAAATAGTATTCTGGAACTAAAAGGTTACTTCCTTTCATACACTAAGATACAGAATGAATCAATTTATTAAAACCCGCCATCTGGTGGACATGGCACAAATTACGAAATCAGGACCCATCTACATTCAGGTATTGCTGTGGGTCCTGAATCAGGAAGACATGCGCCATATACACACAGTAAACTGCCAATTTGACAATTAAAATGTTAAAAAAAGGGGAAAAAAAAAGGAAAAGAAAAGAAAAGACATAAAAGGAAAAGAAAAGAACACGTCAAGCAGTAAACTAACAACTTGGCAATAAAGCAAACCAAAAAAAAAAAAAAAAAAATAAATAAATAAAACTTCTAGACTACGAGTTTCACAGCAGTCTCTGATCAAAAGACGAGTTAACATACCTATTTACTTGTTTGGGAACCATTGTTGTAGGTCATTAGTTATTTCTAAATTAGAAATACAAATTTATCTTCTCTGGAGAGCGTGTTATTGCAATATTATATGTGGAGTGAGAGTCAAATAATGATTTTCTTTTTGTTGTATATTTGGCACAGTTCATCATAAAGTGTTTCTTATCGTCAATCATATTGCTGCAGCACTAGCTGCATAGTCTTCTATCAGCTTCCAAACCTTTGTAACGCCCCGTACATGTGCACTGATTTGCAGCCCAGTGATCTGTTTGTGTTTACATATTGATATATTTGATCTTAACTCTTTTGTGAAACAGGAATTATTGGTTTGCAAAAGGTCCTTACCTTGTTTGATGGTCTATTTTCGGCATTTACACCGGACACTGTTTTTCATATTCACCACAGAGTTTATCGTAAAGTTACCCAATGTTGTTGCGGACATTGAAGTTTCCATTAGTTTCATATTAAGTTTTGTGAATCAAACTTTGCAAAGAGAGATCTTATAAATTTCAAGCATGATTATTCTTTGTTCTGATCCATGGAAATGTTTTATCTCCGACATTTTTATGTTAAACTATTTGGATCACACTCACTGGCAAAAGTGGCACAGGTTTTTAAAGCAAAACAAAGATTAATGATATTGATAGGGTAGCTACCTAACTCACCTTTGATTGCAGCAGTGCAAGATTTTCCATGTATGTACCCCTAATATAGATCTATAGAGTGTGTTATGGACCTGTTCAGTGCACACTAGTTTCACTTTTAAAAAGTGCACAAAGTTGCCATCGTTGAGATTCTGAATTAAGAAGGAAGCCCACATTTCACTCCTGTATGATAATATAGGCAACACTAGGCTACTGATGAGTTTAAAATCAGTCCAATCAATTACCATTTGTGTTAAAATATTTCAAGTTGGAAAGAGCCTGGTTTGCTTTGTCTTTCAGTTTGGACACAGCCAGGTAAAGAGTACCAGAGGCAGCAAAATCAATGCCAAAGTAGCAATCTCTCTGAGATATTTCAATTTCAGTGTTTTACAGAAAAGGTGATATTTCCTGGATTTACCTTTGTTGAAAATTATTATTCTTGTTTTAGGCTTATTAAAATTGATAGCTTCCATTTACTGCAACATTCACCATGGAGGTATTATATAGAAAGAGAGACCAGGGCCAGTTGAGCCCATCAAACCACTGTGGAACCAATATGAATTATGCAAACGATCCCTTTGTTCTCCCTTTGTCCTGTATTAATTAGCTCAATCGAGATCAGCACATGCTGTGTACCCGACCTTTGAAAGTACAGCCGTTTTCGGCTAGGCTGGTCACACAGGCACACAGTACATAGCATTAGCAACTTCTAGCATCATTGCTTCGGAACAGTGGGGCCTTATGTTGAGTAATGTTGTAAGCGGCCATCCATTACCTGCATACGTGTGCAGACAGTTTGAATCGCCAGCTTCCATCAAAACAATTTGAATGGAATCCGTTACATCGTCGTATTCTTACTAGAACCGATATTGAAATTCTGCCATTTCAAAGGGGGATTCCAAAATGATAAGTTGGGAAAATTTTGCCAAAATATAGGTCTTCAGGTATAAACTTTTCCGACGCTGACGGTTTGTCGAAACACCAGCACACTATACGCTATCTTCAGATCATGCAATGGATGTAAACAGTTATTTTTTGGCATCATTTGGCCGTGTAGAAAATCGCATTGTTCATCAGGGCAGCATGTTTTGTCAAATATTTTAGGGAGTTCATTGGTGAATACAAATTCAGAATAGATACAACACCCTCCTGCTCTAACGCCCCCCCCCCCCCCCCGGCCCCGAATATTCGGGCCAGCGCCTTGACTGCAAAGCAGACCACGTTGTTGCTATACACTTGTGAAGTACACAAAATACACAGCTTGGCTCTGCTTTGCAGGCAAGACCGGGCCCATCTGTTCGGGTAAAATTGAGCCCAACAGCCCACCCCTTTGGCTTTGGGGCCCAAATATTCAGTAACACCAGCACTAATAATAATAATAATGATAATGATAATGATAATAATAATAATAATAATAATAATAATAATAATAATAATAATAATAATAATAATAATAATTATAATTAAAATAATAATACTGTGACTCTCTGCTTGTCTGTCGCAGTCTTGTGTCATTGTGTGACACAGGTGGCCTATAAATAAATAAAAAACAAAAACAAACAACAACAAGAAAAAGAGGGCTGTGTGAACAGCCCATGCTCAACTGATCTTAACATGCATCACACTTGTAGCTCTATGAACTTGGGAAAGCACCAGCAATAATAATGATAATAATAATAATAATAATAATAATAATAATAATAATAATAATAATCATAATAATGATAATAATAATAATAATAATAATAACAATAATAATAATAATGATAATAATGATAATAATGATAACAATAATAATGATAATAATGATAAAAATGATAATAATAATAATAATAATTATAATAATAATAATAATAATGATAATAATTATAATAATAATAATGATGATAATAATAATAATAATAATAATAATAATAATAATAATAATAATAATAATAATAATAATAATAATAATAATACTGTGACTCTATGCTTGTTTGCCGCAGTCCTGTGTCACTGTGTGACACAGTTGGCCTTTAAATAAATAAAAAACAAAAAACAAAAACAAAAACAAAAAAACCAAAAAAACAAGAGGGCTGTGTGAACAGCCTATGCTCAACTGATCTTGACTTTCATCACACTTGTTGTTCTATGCTTGTCTGCCGCAGTCCTGTGTCACTGTGTGACACAGTTGGCCTTTAAATAGATAAAAACAAAAAAACAAAACAAAAAAAAAGACAAAAAACAAAAACAAAAAAACAAGAGGGTTGTGTGAACAGCCCATGCTCAACTGATCTTGACTTTCATCACACTTGTAGTTCTATGAAATTGGGACAGGAACAAGGTCCCCCATGTTCTGAGTAAGTCTTACCTTTATACAAGAACACTAACATGTGCAACATCAAGGTTCAAGTAGTTCTCGAAAAATAATGAAGAGTAAAATTCATGTATGTTGCACTGTGACCCCAGAAACGAGGTCAAGGTCATTCATGTACTGTCTAAGCATGACCTCCATACAAAACATTAACACGTGCAGCATCACAGTACCAACTCAAAACAGATTTCAAGTTATCAAGTAAACAGTAAATTCTGTGTCAGTTGTCCTGTGAATTAGCATTAAAATGCCCATTGACTTACATAGTAATCAATAGGAAAGCTGCCCTGACCCATAAGTGCCCAAATTGAAAATCCTTAAAAGTTAGGAATCAAAAGCAGTGCCACCTAGTAAACAACTTTGTTTGACCCTTCCATAAGAACATATCCATCACATGTCAGCTTAATCTGAGTGACGGTTCTGAGAACAAGCGACAAATAGCAAAACCATACAAAAAATTCATAAAATAATTACAAAAAAATTGCAGCGGCACCTGGTGAAGAAATTGGGAACTAGGTGTCTCTGGGAGTGTCTATTTACGATATCTTAGCAACTGTGTGAGCGGTTCCGTGGGAGAAGAGTTTTTAAGCTTTGCCCTCAAAAACGAACAAAAAAATTCATAAAAAATCCAAAAATCAACTGAGCATGACCATTTGGACAAACTTGGTAGAGATCCACCCAAGGCACATCCCCACCAAGTTTGAAGGAAATCTGGGCTACATTATTTAAGTTAAAAACCATAACAAGAAATCCCCATGTTAAACTTTCCTATTAAAACTTGTGTTAAGATTCTTGAAAAAAAAAATCATAAAAAAATCCAAAATATCACTGGAGCATGAACATTTGTACAACCTGGTAGAAACCCACCCAAGGTACATTGCCACCAAATTTTAAGTTAATCTGGGAGACGGTTTTAGAGAAGAAGTCGAAAATGTGAATTAGCATTAGAATGCTCATTGACTTCTAAAGTAATCAATAGGAAATCTGCATTGACCGATAAGTACCCGAATTGCAAAAAAATGATAAAAATCAAGAATCTGCTGTATTCCTACATAGTGAAGAACTTTGTTTGACCCTTCCACAAGGAACATAGCCACCATGTTTCAGCTTAATCTCAGTGACGGCTGTGTGAAAGAAGTCGAAAATAGCCACGACACACAACAATTCATAAAAAAAATAGAAAAAAATGGCAGTTCTACCTGGTGAACAAATTAAGAACTAGGAGTACCAGGGAGTGTTCCTGTGTGATATCAAAGCAATTGGGTAAGCGATTTCCGAGAAAAAAAAATTAAAATTTGTCCCAAAAAAGAACAAAAAATCATTGAAAATTAAAAAAAATTACTGGACCGTGACCATTTGAACAAACCTGGCAGAAACCCACCCAAGGTATATTGCCACCAAGTTTGAAGTTAATCTGGATGACGGTTTTGGAGAAGAAGTCGAAAATGTGAATTAGCATTACAATGCTCATTCACTTCCATAGTAATCAATAGGAAAGCTGCATTGACCGATAAGTACCCGAACTGAAAAAGTCGTTAAAAATTAGGAATCCCCAGCATTCCCACATAGCAAACAACATTGTTTGACCCTTCTACAAGGAACATATCCACCATGTTTCAGCTTAATCTGAGTGATGGTTCTGGAGAAGAAGTCGAAAATAGCTACAACACACAAAAATTTATAAAAAATAAGAAAAAAAATGCAGCGCCACCTGGTGAACAAATTAGTCACTAGAAGTCCCAGGAAGTGTTCCTTTGTGCTATTAAGGGAATTGGATGAGCAGTTTCGGAGAAGAAGATTTTTTAAGATTTCATCCAAAAATGAACCAAAAATTCATAAAAAAATCCAAAAATCACTAAACTATGACCATTTCAACAAACATGGTAGAAACTTACCCAAGTTTGAAGTGGATCTGGGAGACAGTTTTTGAGAAGAAGTCGAAAATGTGAATTGTGGACGGACAGAAGAGGGACGACGGATGACCTACCCTCCTAGAAGCTCAGCTGACTTATCAGCTGAGCTAAAAATTAGAAAAAAATTGCAGCGTCACCTGGTGAACAAATTAAGAACTAGGGTTCCAGGGAGTGTTCCTGTGTGATATCATAGGAATTGGGTGAGCGGTTTCAGAGAAAATTTTTAACTGGACTGTGACCATTTGAACAAACCTGGCAGAAACCCACCCATGGCACATCCTCACCAAGTTTGAGGTGGATCTGGCAGACGGTTTTTGAGAAGAAGTCGAAAATGTGAATTGTGGACGGACGGACGACAGACAGCCTATCCTCCTAAAAGCTCAGCTGACTGATCAGCTGAGCTAAAAAAAGTTGATGAGGCGGGGGAAAACGTGATTATCCTTACCAGCTTATGCTGCCATGTTTCATGCTGACTTTCATCTCCAGCCTTGCCGTCTTCCATTTCTCTCTACTGACCTCTTCCTATCGTAGATCTTAATTCCAGTCAGCGTAGTAAACCTGTTAGAGAAGCGGACATTATCAGTATAAGTACACAAGCACAAACATTCATACTAATTAAGGAAATACCAGTAACATACAATAAAGACAACGCATCCGTATCCGCACGGCCACAGCTCCACATGCCAGGTAAGAATTTGGAACTTTCAGTCTTTAGTGCAGTGTTACTTATTCTACTTCCGGGTTAAATGAAAAGGGTCATTTGCTGTGATTGCGTCAAAGTACCGTGTCACCAGAGGACATTGACCTTGACGAACTTGGCGCTAGTTTCAAAAGGCTGAATCGGCTGCTTGCAGTGAGCGATAATGTAAAACAGAAAAAAAAAGAGGAAAATTGGGAGCCGAAAATTGAAAGTGGAATGTAAAGAGAACCAAAATGGATTGGTCTCCCGACAGTGACTTTGAAACTGATATACCATTGTCATTGGGAGAGCGGCAAGCAAGCCGAAATCATGTCGATGGCAAAGTGACAACCGCAACCTCAACGAGTAGAGGACCGAATTCAGGAGTGTTGAGACAAAAATTGGAGAATTTATTTGAAGAACAATTATCAAGTGATAGAAAAAAGTGTGAAAGAGATGACAAAATGGAAAGAGAGAGAAGAAAGTAAAAGTATTGCCCAAATTTTTTGATGTTCACAGGAGGCCTAATGGAGAAAAAGAAAATGTGAATAAAGACCAGGAAGGAAAGTCAAATACAGAGCCTGTAAATAAAAAGCAAAGATGTGACAGTGTAATTGTAAGTTAGCCTGGTGGTGTCTGTGGTGCCTTTGGTGTTGGTGTTGGTAATGTTAGCAATGATGGTGGTCTAAAAACGTTGGTAGAGTGTAGTTGTAATGATGGACCAAAGAAAAATGTGGGTGGAGGTGACAGAGAGAAGTATGTGTCAAAAACTTTTAAGGAAATAGGTGTGCAGGTTGGGCACAGCAGAGGAAGCTATAAGAGGACTGACAAAGCGAGTGAACTTCCCTTGACATACAGAGACCTCATAAGTAATATATTGTATAGTGAAAAATCAACCATAAAATATTTGTTTGATGAAGGATATGTGCCAAAAAAGCGAATGTGTTATGTGTATTGTGAAAATATGAAACGGCAGAACAATGATAAATGGAGCAGCGTTGTCAAAGCAAATTACCAAAGCCACATGACATCAAATTGAGCATCAGAGACGGGACATGGTTCAGCCAGTCAAATATGACTTTGGAGGAAATCATAGAGTTTACTTATACGGGTCCACTGTAGGCCTGACAGAGAGACAAATAGGAACACAAATCAGCATCAGTGATAACACCAAAGTTGACTGAATACCAAAGTTGATTGGGCAAGCTTTTGCTGGGAAGTTTGCCAGGAAACTGTGCTGAGAGAAACAGAAAGTGGGAAACAAATTGGTGGTCAAGATGTAGTGGTAGGGATCGATGAATCAAAATTTGCTAAGAGGAAGTATCATACGGGGCATGAGTGTAAATTAGGTTGGGTTTTCGGTGGGAGGGAAAAAGAAATGGTAAAAATTGCTATGCGTTAACGGTGCCAGATAGAAGTGAAGCTACATTACTGCCAATTATTCAAAAGTATATAGCAGCGGGGTCAATTATTTATTCAGATTGCTGGGCAGCATAGTGTAATTTAGACAAGTATGGATACCAGCACGCAACTGTAAATCACAGTTAGCAATTTAAAGACCATGACACTGGGTGCCATACAAATGGTATAGAAGGGACTGGCAAAAGATGAGGTATATGGGTCACATGCCAAAGTTTGGAATTCGGCAGGGTATTCTACAAGGTTATCTCTTTGTTTACATGTGGACAAAGCACAATGAAGGGAAGGACCTTTTCAAAACTATAATGAGGGATGCCAGAAAATTGTATGATGGACATTGTGAGAAGGAAGGTTGCAAGCACTGTATTCAGTAAAGGTAGCAATCAATGTAGTAAGTAAAGGTGTTCCCAAGGAAAAACCTACTTCCTCTGCCCCTTATTTGCAAGCATTCGATGAGCTTGGCTTCTGCGACGTTATTCTGTATTTGTAGTATTGAAGTACATGTGCTGTATTGTCATATATTGACTAGATTATGGAAGTGAATAAGGAAAGACCAAGTACTGTTTTTTTTTTTCCGGTATTAACTGGACATTTGTTAAAGTACAATATATATACACCCCACACACACACCCATGCTGACAATTAAAATATGATATAGTCATTTAATTTCTCAGATGGCAATGTGTGGGTACCCCCACATCCCCCATGTAGCCAAAACTATTTGATACATGTACATGATTTTAATTTCTTAAGGAGGAATATGGGGGGGGGGGGGACTCCCCACACACCCCATATTGAAAAAACATGACATAGTAGTTTCTTTGATGGCAATGTGGGGGGTACCCCTTCACACCCCATGTAGCAGAAACTATTTGATATATTAATTTAATTTCTTAAGGAGGAATGTGGGGGGAACCCCTCCACACCTCCATATTGAAAAAAAAGATATATTAGTTTAAATTTATTTGATGGCAATGTGGGGGGAGTACCTCCCACACACCCTATGGAGCAGAAAATATTTGACATATGAATTTAATTTCGTTAAGAAGGAATGTGGGGGGAACCCTCCACACCCCCCATATTGAAAAAAAAACTGATATAGTAGTTTAATTTCTTTGATGGCAATAGGTGTGTGTGTGTGTGGGGGGGGGGGGTTATCCCAAACACCCAACATGTAGCAGAAACTATTTGATATATGAATTTAATTTCTGAAGGAGGAACGTGGAGGGGAACCCCCACACCCCCCATATTGAAAAAAAAAGATATATTAGTTTAAATTTCTTTGATGGCAATGTGGGGGGGTACTTCCCACACCCCCTATGAAGCAGAAGATATTTGACATATGAATTTAATTTATTTAAGAAGGAATGTGGGAGGAACCCTCCACACCCCCCATATTGAAAAAAAAAATGATATAGTAGTTTAATTTCTGATATGGCAATGTGGCAATTCATTTTACATTAAGGTAATAAAAACTATAAAACAAAATTGTTTTATTCATCTGAAAATTGTACATTCCTTCACAGCTATATATTTTTGACAATAGTTTGTGCAAACGGCAAATTGTTATGGTCACTTTGTTGTTAATGAGGCTGGGTACAGTGATACAACCACCATACAGCTGGAAACCTGAAAAAAAAAAAAGAAAGAACAATCGTAAGATCGTTATCGAACACGCCGACAGATGGCGCTGCAACATAATAAACCGGAAGATTATGGCTGCTTGCGGGAACTAGAGATAGCTTATAATTGAGTTTTCGATGACCGTTATCACTACAATGACGACGTTAAAAGAACTAAAAAAGTAGCCGTTGAAGTTATAAAGCCCTTGTATTTGATGTAATGAAAAATGAAGGTAGGAAATGATATGTACATATTATCAGAAAGTAGGAATGTATTCTATAGTTTTACCCTTATAAGGGCTACCACCACTCCTTTCCTTCCGTGTACTCTGGGATTCTAATTTAACCTGTTGGCTTCTAACTCTATCATTTCATTCCTTTTCTCCCAGCATCCTGCCAGGTAGTCCTGTACATTTTTATTACCTTTCCAGTCTCTCAGAAAGCCACCTTTCTGGTGCTTTCTTACAGAGTCACAGTGCAAGCCAGCACTCCACCTGCTCCGGCTCGCTGAGCTTTCCTGGCTGTGTATTGACATTGTCTGCGATGTATGTGGATGCGACAATCTAAGTCCCATCTTTTCAAGTGCAGCGACTATTCATTGAAAACAAGCAAAACAGCAACTGAGTCCGTTGACAAGTTTGAGTTGTTGAGAATATTGAAAGTTAACTTCATGGAACTTGGATTGGGATGATACACGACCATCGGCATCGCGGCCGGGACCGTGGCAAGCAACATGAGTCACGAGCTGCACACAACACGACAACCTTGTCTTTCAAGAGACACTTAAATCGGAGCACTGTATTTATTATTGTATCTGTTATATCTCTTTTTGATGTCGAAAAATGGTTTCCACACGCACGTCTTTCCTTCCCTGACTTCATCACGATGGCGCCTGGATTTGTGCGGTGCGTAAAGTGAGGTCAACAAAACAGGCTCTCATTCTCTGTCATGCGCAGATTGATAATTTCAAATTTGTAAGGGAAAAATGGGCATCAATAAATAGAAAAAGAGTTTTTCTACACTAATAACTGGTTAGAACCCCCCCCCCCCACATCAGGCTTGTCACGATCCATTTTTTTTAACCCAAGTATCAGAGACTTTACAATTTGTATATATATGTTCGTTTTTCCTGAAAATGACAAAATATTGGTGGTCTACCAATTGCACGAAAAATTCGGAAAATGGCCCTGCAGCCGATATACCAGTAAAATACTTCACCGACCGTTAATTAAATGCAAGTCAAGCGTAAAATTAATATTGCTGCTTCGAATAATCTTGAATATATAAATAATCGAACAGTCTAACACAATATGTATATCGTTGTGCCAAATTAAAGTAAGGGGCTTTCAAACAATAAGGAGGCCGCATCTTGGTCTCCCTTTCATTTCGGTCTCGCTATTTGTGAAATAAACGCACAATTGGTCTCCTAATTGCAGGTTACAGGCAAATATATATATATATATATATATATATATATATATATATATATATATATATATATATATATATATAGTCATATGCAAGGAACCAATTCATTCAAAATTGTTCATTGATTTGCACTGCTGTCACTTTGTGATTGTGAACGATTGACTAAAATTATGACAACTCTTTAAGGGTGTACAGACATGTTGGCCTTGTTTAATAGGAATAGCAGTATATATGGTATATTGGCCTTATATATTGGTCGGCAAGGGCAGATCCTAGGCCCATGGTTACTATTTTACACAGCTTGACATGCAACTATCGCGTTTGTCTCGGTGTTGTCAATATTCATTTTCAGTGACTTTGAAAGGCCAAACAGGATACCTTGTATCTTGACCATGTTATTTTTTTAAACACTACTTCTGGTGGCGTTAAGGCTTGAGTGAGCCTATAAGAGTACCTTGATCTATGTGCTTGAACTTTTATTATGGCCACTTTTCATTTAAGTGGTTCAGGAAAAAATTATATATTATATATATATACATGTTGCAAGTGTGGAACTATATGTTTCCGTCCCTTTTTTATTTTTTTGTGCTTGAGATTTTACTGAATACTTTGACTTAGTGCCATTGCTTTGTAATGTGTTCATCTGCAGTTGTGGCAATGTTGTTACCTTTGAACAATTTTATTGCCAGATTAGTTTTCAAACTATTTTTTTCCTCAGTTTAAGGGTGTGTTTTTATTAGTTGTCATTGATAATGATATTACCTTAATTATAAGAGATAAATAGACTCCATGTGTTAGCCATCTGTTTTTCCCATGTATATTTTTATCATATTGTACCTTGCGAATGGGCATACGTTCTGCATACTATTTGTAACTGAATCATGAGATATCAGTTTACATTTGGGTTCAAATCTAGGTCACATTTTTCACTAATACTTGCCTCATTCGGGTTCATGTTTAGGTGACACTTTCTAGTAATGCTTGCCTGAAAGAGATGCCTTAGATCATAACTTATTGCACGAAAGAAATTAGAAAGTATTCTGATCATCAGTGAAATAGGCCTTGGCTTTCTGTTGATGCAAACTACTCAGACGGTACGTCTGGTTGATAATACTATAATTATGGTAAGAATTTCCGACTTTGACTTAAGACCTGCTTGATTTTGCAGATTATATTGGAAACTAAGTCCTTGGAGACATGTCAATATGCCGAGCACTCTCACAGATGTGGGTAATTTTCACTTTGCTTTAATTTGAAGTCATTTGTTTGTTTGTTGTTCAGGTATATGTTTTGGAACACAATAATCTTGCTGCATTATTCTGCCAGGCTAATAGAACAAACAACCAATATTATGCATCTTGCATTTTTGTAATTCTCGGGACTGTGACGCCATTGGGAACTTTGAGCAAGCAACATGAAGCTATTGAGATATAGCACCTTTTCCAGAGCTTCTACTTGTAAAAAAAATGGCACCTAAAAAACTAATACTGAAAAGTATCGGTTCAAACCGTATTTTTTCGTATTCTACGTTGAGTGGTATTTTATGGCATAATCAAGGCATTACATTTGATTTCACCTTGTCTGTTGGTTAAGCACTTACAAGAATCAAACCTAAAATAACGGACAAACGCATTTTTGATATTTGCTCATTTGTATGCCTTCATTTCACTAATCATCGTGTTTAAAGCAATGAGATTACTGTATGACTTGATCATGGTGTTTTTCATGTAGCTTTTTTCATATATATATATATATATATACATACATGTATAGATAGATTATAGTATACTTTGTTGGCGATATGAAGTATATGGTATCCAGTGCGAGTCCATATTCTTCATATCGCCAACAAAGTATACTATTATTTATTTATCTCATGTTTGGGTCGATTAAGTTCAAATAACACCATTATAAATTTGTCTAGCGGCTTGAACACAACATAGGTCTAGCACACGCTGCATTTTGAACTAGGCCTACATCATTTCCGGTCTAGTTATAGAACTCTTCCAGTTATAGGTACTCCCGGAAGAGTTCTTTAACATTGTGCATATACCACCCTCCCTGTGTTTTGCCAAGGCCTAGCCGATTTGGTATATATCAAAGTCTGTTATGGTAATGAAATCGACCCAAACATGAGATAAATAAATATATATACACATATATATATATATATATATATATATATATATAAATATATATATATATATATATATATACATATATATATATACATATATATATATATATTTATATATATATATATACATTTTTATATATATATATATATATTCTTTTTTATCGTTTTTCACCCATGGAACTCGCATGATGGGTGTAAAGGTCTCAAACACCGTTGTTTAAAGAACGACTATAAAGTCATAATGCACCATTCACGTTGAAAACCCTCAAGTTAAACCCTAGTCTCTTTTGAAAAGAGAAAACTATCATCGTCTGTAGGTTTGAAAATGTGTACATTTTGGGAGAATCTCTGCTTCAGCATTCTTAGAATTCTTGTGATTCTATTAACCACACAAAGTCAAGCTGTTTTTGAAGTATCAAAGAGACAGATATAGAGAAATTATGCCTTAACAAATTGAATTCTGCAGGCTAAATGTTGTCCCCCGAGAAAAGAAAAGATATTATTAAGACGTCTCGAAAATATATTTCAATTTTTAAATATGAAGAAGAACAACATATCATGATAGTGAATCTAAAACAACATATTTTGTATCTTAGTGGCATACAAATGCAGTTAATCGTTCGGGCAATGCTCACACTACTGCCGTCGTGCAGAGATATAAAAATAAGGATTTTTTGCTTAAGAATTTTGGGTGAAGCGACGGCCGGTCAACAAAAAAAAGGAAAAAAAAAAAAAAAACGTTAGTAGGCCTATGGTCGACCGCTTGCCTTTGTTGTTTAAATTTCATATGAATATGCACGGCATGACTGTAGCAAAGTCCAAGGTAGTGCAGTGAAATAAATGGCACAATTGATATGAATTGTTGTTGTTGTTGTTGTTGTTGTTGTTGTTGTTGTTGTTGTTATTTTGTTTTGTTTTTTTTTCTTTCTTAATGGACTCGTTTTTTAATCTGCCTGAACCATATTCCCCGATTTGTTTGTCTGCCTCCGTCGCACTTGAGTTATTAGGCGCGCATGCAAGCAAATGATGAGGGGGTTGGTTTGACAGATAAACTACTCAGGTATATATATATATATATATATATATATATATATATATATATATATATATATATATATATATATATATATATATATATATGTGTGTGTGTGTGTGTGTGTGTGTTTGTGTGTGTGTGTGTGTGTGTGTGTGTGTGTTGGTCTCGCTCCGTAAGCCAGTTTTAACTCCCCTCATTAGCAAGGAGAAATGATTTTTAGGGCCAATGTAAAAGATCAGTAGCGTTTCTAAATGCAACAAGAAGTATCTATGACCTCTTACTATTATTCAATGAGGATCTTCTAAACATTAAATTAGCAAATTTCTTAATATGTTTTCAGTGTCCGAATAGGGGCATGTGCATAGTTTTAATCTTTGAGGGCCCTAACATAACGCATTGGGTCCTTTCATGGTGAAGTAGACTGGAGGTACTATCGACCTGATGTGCACCCTGATGTACGTACAGGCATATTTGGTTACTTTCACGGACTGGTTCTATTTAAGTACATGATAAAGGGATTGATATAACAGATGTGAGAGTGAAACACAGAGACGGTATCTGATTTATGTATCAAGACAAACTGAAGCGAATGAATAATAAGCGTACCTGCACCGACACTGTCTGTGGTGTGAACCGGTATGGAGCATCCAATCACATGACAAATAAAGTAGTTGGCATTGCATTAGATTGTAATAGCAGCACCAGTCGGGCATTTAATTTATCGTGGTCATACAGCACCATCTGCGATAGAGACAGATGGCAAATATATGTCAATAAATTTGTAAAATATTCTGAGTGAAAAGTTTCCATATAGGAATAATCTATGAAATCTTCTGTGAAGGGACACTTGCTGCCTGATTTAGATCTGTTCGTTGGTTACAATATTTTTTTCAATATGAGATATCAGCATTCCTGTTACCGTCAGGAAAGCCAAATTTCGTTTTTAGTGGGTTGACCAATGGATAATGTGTATATTTGTTGAAAAGTTTAGAGACATCTACCACAATGAGCAGTATAGTTTAATTTCCCATATACTGAAATTAATGGTATTTTGTTTTCACAAAACGTTTATTTTGCAACACTAAGCACGCATTTTAGGGTGATGTCCCAAATGTTTGAGAAAGCATCAAATGTAACTCCCTACAGGTCAGCACCATTCATATAATTGATTTTATGAGTGACTTCGAGAATCACATTTTGGTATTTGAGGCGAAATCGCTAGATACATTGATTTAATTTCATTTATAACTTGCGTTAATTGCCTTATCTTTGATGCTAAAGATGCTTATGTTGAATAAAACATACCATGGTTTTCAAAATACCATACAAAAATATCTAAATAATTTATTGCATTCAAGGTTGCTGTGTCAGCTAGATGCTAAATCGATGAAAAGTCAACTTGGGCTTCATTTAAATATATTTAAAGTCTGTTATTTCTTGTAGGAATGTGGGAAGCCATTTTTACATATTCATATTTAGTTTTTGGAGCCTGTTGATAACATGGCCCTTTTGAGCCTTTATGTAAAATATTTGGAGCTAATCATGGCATAGTTTAAAATACTGACGGACGGAGTGTATGCCATTCAACAGTTCGCATTGCATACAAATTCTACAGTGACGGTTTGGGGGATTTAGATAAACGTTAGACAAAGGCTTGTCTATCTGGGCCACATTGCTGTACCTTCATTTCCAGATGATTTGGGCTGTCATTATAAGTGCTGTTCTGTGTGTGCCGGGGGAAACATATTCAAGCGTAAATTATGTTACTTTTTCACTGATGTTAAAAGTCTACTAACCAAGTTTTATTGTATATCTTTGTATACATCATGTCTATAAGCAAACAATATGGCCTAAGAAATAAACATGTTTGTTGTTTATTGCATAAATGCCTTCATATTACTGATGGGTATCTGGATTAATGCCCTGTAAGAAACATCGTTGGCTCAAAGAGAGTTATTCCGTATGGTGGGGTCAAAGGCATAGCCCTATATGCTACTGTTTATCATATCAGGGGCGGTGACAATTATATTAAATGAAATTGGCAACTGCGAGTGATCTTTATTGATGGAGAAGCATTTATAAAAAAACTGTGTTCAATGTGCTTTCAACCTTTTTCATTTAGTGTTTCTCATGCATCACCCTTTGTTAAGTACATGCTTTTTTGTATCATTAATACTTTGTCATCGTTTCATGCAATTTTGCGTTCAATTTGCTTTCAACCAAAGCGTAACTTTTTTCATTTAGTGTTTCTTATGCGTCACCCTTTATTAAGTGCATGATGCTTTATATTATTACTACATTGTCATCGTTTCATGCAAGTTCGCATTTAAGGACAGCTAAGACACCAAAAATAAGTCCGATTTTAACCAATCCTTGCTCAAAACGTATTAATATTAGGATAACAAAAATCATAAATGTGTGTGATCGTCATCCACTAAAAAATTACATGTCCCGTGTTCGGGTGTCTTTGATGTTTATTGCTGATTAAGAAGTTGAAAGTTGACCGCAAAGCATCCACCCCACAAATGTCGGTAAAAGTCATTAGTTATATATTATATTCATAATTACACTTGCATCTTAGTCCTGACATATTGGCAACAAAAGACGATCCTGCAATTTGTTTTGTTTGCTTTAGTTTTTCTGTTATCCATTCTCACAGTTTGACAATTCAATTTTCCCCTTGATTTCCAGGATGTTCATTTTCTTCATTTCAAACAAAAGGAAGGAAGCAAAATTTTGAAAATTGCTGAATCACTTTTGCAGTTCGAACATTACAACATCAAAAGTCGTTAACCTGATTAAATTTAGTCCAGCTGTTTGCTTGGAATAACCATTTCTAGGTGATGTTCTCGTTCTATAATCCCTTCTTAGAAAACAAACCTCAAAGGTTTGTAACGTTGATCACTTGCTTCTAAAACTATACCGTTTGTTCAACCTGAGCTGATATTTGTACATAACGAAGTAGACATCAACCCGCAACATTTGGTGATGTTGTCAATCAATTATTTACCAATCACATAAATGAAAGAGCCGTTGCAGTACGGAAAACATTATTTAGCAATCTTTCAATTGGGCATATGGACAATCTGGTTTAAAAGCGTGACCGCATGGAGGCGGCCCTTCGGTCCCAGTGACATTAAGCCTGGCAACGAAAGTTGTGTTGCCTTGCTTCGGTTGGGCCACCTTATAGTCGCTCCTGGTCAGTGGACGGGTTGAGGGTTTGGTCTCCCGCCCCCTACCTCTTCATCACATATTTAGCGATAGTGTTTTATTGTAATTAATCCTATCTGTATACTTTATTTAGTTATATTCTTAGACTTATCTGTGCACTTTACTTGCTTATCTTGACATTATTTTGTAGTTTTTTTCTCAATGAGACTCATTTCTCTTTCCAACCTGAGTTCTGTATCGCTATCTTGTGTGTTTTCTCTTGTCTTTACATTTATGCTAATTTCGATGTGTTTATTTGCACTTTTATTTCCTCATCCTTCAAATTAGATAAAATACTATGTACATGAGTATTGTTCATTAAAGTGCCAGTTTTCCCATGACTGTCGTTGGTATGCAGGACCACTGGGGTAATGCATCGTAGCACAGCCTTTGAAGGGACTTCGTCTGACGATTCCCGCTGCTCCTGATTATTTCGAGTCTTCCTTCATATGAACGAAAAACAAAGAAGATAACTATAAAGTAAACCACTAAGGCTGTGATATCTTTAGATGTTTGCATCATTTCCCTGCCCACAAACATACTTTCGGCATGCCGCCTGGTTTCACCGTGCCGCCGCGAAACCACTCTTCTTTTGCCATGGGCCATCCCTACCTGCAGCCACATGACAGACTGTTAAGTATGATCGATGGGTGCCATTGTCCCGTTTGGCGACTAAACGCCAAAAGAATGACACAGAGATGTTCAGATGTGTAAAAGCCTATGTGGGGTTTTGTGTGTGTGTGGTTTTTTTTGTTTTTTTTTTTGTTTTTTTTTTCGTTTTCCCTTGTTTAGTTAAAAACTTGAAATTTTGCCAACTTATAGTAAGAGCATTTGTCTGGTGAAAACCGTTAAACTCTGAAAATCGCCGATGCAAATGTTTTGGTGTCTCACCTGTCCTTAAGTTGCTTTTAGTCAAAGGGTTACATTTGTTTTGTGTTTCGAATGCCTCACCCTTTATCAAGTATGTGACGTTTTATGTTCTTACCACATTGTCATCATTACATACACTTTCATGTGATCTTTGCGTCTAAAATGAAAATGAAAGTTCGTCCATCGTACTTTTTATTGTTATTTGGTCTCAATCACTTTGTGTTCAGAAGATGGGCTGGCTGAATATGGCATTGAATTTGTGCAAAAGAGCAATTGCAATGCTCCTAGTAATCAAACAATTATACTTGCTAGTAACTACACTTTGTAGTTACTATGAGCTCATAACCAGTCTGGTGATAATTTAAAAGTTACGTGGTCTAAGAAAAATGCAGTCAACCCATTCATACCAAGGTTATATATCTTCCTATCAAGGTTTGCTCTTCATGCCCCAGCCACTCCATTGACAACTGTTCAACTCAAACACGGAATTCTGCTATGAATTATCTGCCGTTCGTATTTATTTTTTTCACTTTTAAATTAATAGAACAAATTGAAGGTCAAAATAGTCTACATTTAGTCTATTTTGTCCGGATTAATTGAAACTGTTGCGGAAACAATTTTTATTTATTTATTTATTTATTTATTTATTTATTTATTTATTTATTTATTTATTTATTTATCTATTTATTTATTTATTATTTATTTATTTATCTATTTACTCATTTTTTTTTTTTATTTTATTTCTTTTTTTTTTTTGTTTTATACCAAGGGGTAAAAGAAACTGCACTTTCACAAAGAGCAAGACCACTGTATTTCAACGAAGTTCTGGTTATATAACTATTTGTACCATATCAATTTCAGATTTAAGTTTAATTTTCCTTGAAACCCATCTATCAAACAATGTATTCCAATGCATTTCTGTTCATACATACTATAGCAGATTAAAGTTTGATCTTGTCGCAGAACCTATTTAACAAACAAAAATCAAATACATATCACATTGCCTTAATGGGACCAACATTGTTGAAAACATTACATTTATTTAAATAAAGATGTCTCCCTGTAACTCGCATCCAACTGAATTGCAAAACACATTCCAGTGTCATTAATGGAATATCAAGCTGAAATCACAATTTTTTCTTACATTTTTGCATTGCATGACCATTGATGAACAATCACGGAAAGACTTAAATTCCGGTGACACTGAGTACATAATGTCAAATAATCGTCCGCATGGCTTGCAAGTATACTGTTGATATGTTGTGCGGTTCTTGCACACATGTCAAGTATATTTAGACATACCAAAATATCCAATTATTCTAACCCCTTTTTGAGGCTTTTGATTATTCCACATTGAGTCACAGTAATTTATTTTGTTAGATGTTTTCATTTCACAAAAAATGTTTAAAATGTAACATAAATTTCCAAAAGTTGATGAATTGTGTACAGAAGATTGTATTTGTGAAACGTATCAAATATATTTCTATAAAAGGGATAAAGTTCATTTTTTGCATTCATACAATCCCTATCCTTATTCATTCCATATATCCAAATCCTATTTTACGTTGCTATGGCTCCTGAAAGTCATTCACCATTTATATGGTTATATTAACGGTTGCTCTATGTATCAAATGCCCCCAGTTTGGGGGAATTAACTTTTGGTTGGTGCAATTTATTGTGAAGAGGGACCCAGATTATTGTTGGTTTTAGTAAACGAAGCTTCTCTTTGTTTTACCTTCCAGCATATCATAGTTATTTGAACAAAAGCTACCTTCCTTTCATTTGGCCTAAATACCTTGTTATCAACAAAGGAACTGGGTTTGCAGCCTGCGCCATCAGATGCTATATGTACAGCAAATAGTGTCCAGGAACTGTGTCTCGTGAGGTGTTGCAGCTTAAGACCCAGCCTATCGCCTATCAGGAGTTACGGAATTATCTCTTATATTTACAGAATAACTTTTTGAGCATTTGTTGTTGTTGTTGTTGTTGTTGTTGTTGTTTGTTTGTTTGTTTTGTGACCCTATTGTACTTCTTGTCCTAATCAATTAATTGACATCTAAATCACGCAATACACCCTGTGTTTTTACATGTAGACTTCACTTTTTGTCCAGTTTTACAAGGTGTTTTATTCCGTCGGTCATGGTTTTGACCTGTTGTGTCTGATTGTATGACGTCACAAACATCGGATGTGTTCTTTTTATCATTATTCATAGATACACATTCACAAACTCGAGGTTCTCATTCATTGCATGATTCCAAGTCTTTCCTCATACATTGAATCTATTTTCTATATTAATGGTGTCACGTGTGATTACTGATGTAATATTACCTCTGATACACTCTAAAGACAACTGGTCCTTCAGAAGACCTAGGCGGAAACAGTTTCCTTACTATTTCTTTGCAATAAACCATGCTTTCCTATTGCCTGATAGTAGCATAAGACCATTTTGCACCAGTATCACCGCTGAAATTGAGTTTAAGTTGAAACTATCAAAGCAGTGGCAAGGTCATCACCATGAGCATCACCAAATGAAAGTAACACTTCGATATCTGACGAGCAATACATTTTTCAATGGATATGTAAAGTTGATTAGATGCCATATTTATAAAATACCAATAATAACTGTGATGAAAAATAAAAGCAGAAACAGTTTTCAACAATGCTAGATGAATTACGCGAGAAACATAAACAAACCAGAACCACCCAAGATCAATACCCCTTAGTCATCAAGCAAGCAAGGTCAAAAGCCAGAAGCTCAAGGTACACATGTCAAAACCTTTATGGCATGTTTATATATCACTGAACGAATACTAAATGCAGTATGGAGGGAATTATTTTTTCTCCCGGTTTGTGTGAAGTACCAGCTAAAGTTACCAGTTCTTCAAATTGGTGTGGTAGCGATTCTCCACTATACAGAATATCTTGCTTCATACACACTTCGTATAAAATGTAAGCTACATTTTCCAGATTTACATATTTACCATATCATTTATAGGTCACTTCAAATCCACATGAAATCAATATGATAAATTAGTGTTTCTACCTAAAACCTTCCAAGTCGATTACTTCAATTTATTTTTTTTAATATTCTTGTTTCACTAGGTTTTGAAATTGGTGTGCATGGCGAGAGTCAAAGTTGTCTAAATCACTGCATATTGTAATAAAAGAAAATAAATATATGTTTATGAGGTAAATATTTTCGAGCAGTTTCTCTTAATGACCAAAAGAAGAAAACTTCGTACTAGCAACTTGAAATGTACGCTTGATTAAACAGATTTTATATCTTAAAAAATCGATAAGGACACCACCTTTTTTACTAGTTTCGGTTATAACTAAGCAAAGTGGCCCATCAAAGGTGATGCAATTCATCCAATAGATCCTGAACCCAAAAATCTCCATTCCATGGTATGCTATTGCTAGACTAAAGAAACTTAAACTGGCAGTAATATCATTAACCATTAGAAATTATACAACGTTGAAACGTGATTCTTAAAGATAGCTATTTCGTGATTTATTTCTACTTAAAGATATTATGATAAGCAAGGTGACGTCTTCTGGACCCAGAAAATACTCAAAAGAGACATAATCGAAGATCATCCTATATATAAAATAAGAAAGGCTGAACCTCAGGAGCATCGTCGTCTGATTAAAACATTAAAGAAGGCAATACTTTGTCACACTTATTCCCTGGTTAGCTTTACAGCTCATACGGAAATATGGAACAGCTTCAAAGTCAGAAGTCGTGCAATCAGGGTCTCTAAAAACTCTAAAAATATTTCTGAGAGCAGCGCAACTGAGGGCCGAAACACAAACAGTTCTAAACTATAATTTACCCTGCACATCAATTATAGAAAGGTGAAGTCGAATTTAATATGATCAATGGCACCCACTCTTGGCCGTCGTAAAAGCGTTCGATATTATGAGATATATAAAATTGATAAAACAGATAATTCGGGTCAGACCCGTGTCCCAGTAGTTTTGCAGCATGGCCTTTATGTGATTTAACTAGAAGTGCTGATGCATACTTTAAGGATGGCACTTACGTCCATGATGTTAACAACAACTGCAAGTGGCTAGCGTATTTCCATATTTGAGACTGACTCTTCCAAATTCAGAAATATCATGAAAAGGATACAGGCCCAAGTTTGTTTTTTTTTTTTCTGCCAACCCAGCTAACTGGCAAGTCAGGAGCAGCCAAATGTGGCAGCACTTCCATGTCTCTTTCTAAATTTGGTAACGGTGTTATATTTCTTGGATTAAGTGGGTAGGCCTATATACTTTGAAAACCTCAAGGTCTGTAGGTAAAAATGTTTACAACTTTGAAGGCATCAACTCCCATTTGTGGGTGACTAGTTATCTCTATTTTATGTTTATTTTTTTTCAAATTGGTATTTCCCGAAGAAAGGAAAGTTTTGAGTTCCCAGAGGTACCTGTGTTATAAACAGTTTTTAATGTTGGGTTTACCCCCGCCCCCTTCAATTTAGTACTGGAAGCCTGTGTGCCTGGCCCATGGTAGCTTGCCGTATGTTTTCTTCACAAAAATCCTAAAATCCACCTGAATATTGAAAGCACGCTAAAGTTGTAGCGAGTATTTGTTTCCCTATTTAGGTGTTTGTTCCTCAGACAAAACTTTTGTTGTGATGAGAACAGTGAGTGACTCATACATAAATTAACGAGAAAGTAAGTCAAGAGTGAAATTGCTTTCTGCACTCTGGTATTGAAAGGTGGCTGTTAATGCATTGGTTATTTTTAAATTTCTCTCTTTTTCTTCATTTCACTTTTCTTCATTGTTAGATTGCAATTTACTATTGTGGAGACTTTATTCTGAACTATTGCATGGGTCTCTATCCAGTTTATTCTAATGGTTGCATGGTAGTTTTTGCGTTTTTATGATATTTTGGCTTTGGTTTAATTTGTAACCAAATCATAAGAATCTCCTCCGAAAATGCGAAGCCAATTGGTGCCAAATTGCATAGGAACACTGCTGGGGATCCCCGGAACTAAATTTGTTAAAGAAGGTGTCAATCTCAAATTTGCATTGTCTACCATTCTTCCAAGAAACAATGGCATCACTTACTTTGAAATTGGGGAAATATGGATGCGTCTTTATCTTTTTTTATTTATTTTTTTATTTTTCGATGGTCATGCTCCATTATATTTTCCACTTTTTTTTTCTTTCAAAATCTTCAAAACATTTTCTGCGAAAGTGCAAGAGAATGTACAATGAAACTGCTTAGGGACATTTTATTGTGTGTGTTTCAAAATTACCTCCGAAAGCTTCTCTCTTTTTTTTTTTTTTTTTTTTTTTTTCTTTCTTTTTTAGTTTTCAGTCAGGTACTCATCAGTTAAAGGATATATTTTTGGTAATTATTATGTAATTGCATGACAATTGCTTTTTGGTAATTTACATTTTCTACACGTTCCCTGAAACCAATGACTTCATTCACTTGGTGTTCCTTGGGTGGATGTGTGGCACACGTATTCAAATCATGACGCATTGGTGATTTTTTTATTTTAAATGAATTATCAATTTCATCTTTTTTTTTCTTTTTGCTGAATCAGCAAACTTTCCTTATTGGCCCATAACTTTATCATGATGTATCTTAGGGCAATATTACTGAAGGTCTTCTTGTTCAGCTGCAAACCTTTCAGCTGTAACATTGAAGTAACATGTAATCATGGACCTCTCAGGAGGTCAGGAAGTCAGACTTGCATACTATATACGTAACGTTGTAAACATTCCCAAAGTCACAAGTCGATACAAATAAACTGTTGCAGGCCGGGAGTATAAGAGTTACTGTTTTGTGAAATTTAAACCCGATCAGAAGACATTGCGAAATTCTTCAAATAGCAATATTACGCTGTTTCCATTTATCTGTAAATCTTTAATATATTTTTTCGATGTAACATTTTCTATATAGCAATGTCTCCAGTATCTTATACATGACACTAACAGGTAACGAAAACCCTTATCCACAAGTGATGTATATATATATATATATATATATATATATATATATATATATATATATATATATATATATATATACCTGCACGACATCAAAATGTAGTCCACTCTTTAGAACGGTTTCAATTTTTTTCATCATGTATTGATGTGTTACCATAAATAATATACTTGAACACAATAGAACGAAACTAATATTTGTAACAATTTTCAGGGGGAGGGGAACATAATGCTTCAGTAGCAGGGTCCGAGTCACTAACTGGGATCCCGCAATATAGACCATCCTGAAATAATGCAAACATGTTGTATATATGCATATATTAAAGATATACGTGGTTGAAACAACTACACCTGTAATCCCAGTTCACGTAGAAAAAGTTGTGTTCAACAGTGTTCCTCATCCAACATTTAAAGAATTATTTTGCGCGGGCTAAACGACCGCCACAACCGATATAATAAAAATCAACAGAAAATGAAGTCTTGATGGTTGGCCCTGTGTGCTCCTGCATTATTATTTTTGGAGAACAAAAGTATCAAAGATCAATGAGCATATATGCAGGCTTCTATAGCACCAATTAAAATCTCCATCAAAAACATAATGAAAAAAATATCTAAATTAATTTTGGAAGCTTAATATTCATATTGTCATGTGGCTTTGCAATAACAAAGCAATCAAATATAGATCTAGATTAACAGTGACACATGGTGACCCTCGGTGATATATAAATGTGCCAACCAATGCAAAATTCGCGACACCAGCTGAAGCTACTGTCTGTAAAAATGTACAAATCCAAACCGCATGCCCACTTCTGTGGGAATGGAGAAGTAGGCCTAAGAATGGACATAAACAAGACCGTTTTGGTAGCAGTAGTGGAGCTCGTAGTGACAGAACCCCCCCCCCCCCCCGCGCGCGCTTTAAAGCCCAAAACATGAAGAAGTCCGTTGACAAGTGAGCTGTTGCTTGTCTTTCCATTAAAAAATAGATAGATAGATAGATAGATAGATAGATAGGTAGGTAGATAAATAAATACACACTGAATAACAGTCACTGGGATGAAGAGACTCATATTTCCCTATTTCAACCAACTATAAGTAAATTAAATAATAAATGCAAAGAACATTGATTTGATGGACATTTAAATTTTATCCAAAAAGGGAAGCAGTTGTGCATTTTTTTTCCACGCCTGCCGCCATTGCCGGTGCTTGGGGTTCACCCTGGGGTCATTCTATTCTTGTGACGTTTTGCTGTGTTTTGAAAATTAGCAACGTAATTGAATGGAATCGAGACTCCAGACGTCTAGTTATCAAGAATGTAAACCATTAATTTAAATCTGTCACATGTGTAATAGTTTGCAAACACTGGCACTACTTGCCCAGTGTTCTGTAGTATTACTGTGTTGCCAATTCTTAAAATCTTAGCATTTTATCAAGCCATGGCAAGACTAAATTGACCAAGGTTCTGCACTTGTGTACTTTGGGAATTTCCCCGATCTTTCCAATTCAACCTCAAATGACACATTATTCTGTAACTTCCTGTCCCTTGCTTGTTCCCGTGTTACTTTATATCCCGCTTGTGTGTTTATGATCTTCCATACTGCACGGAAAAACAAGATATCAAGTCCAAAATGAAACACATCCATGTGCTGTTACCAAAAATTATGTGTGAAGTTTTACTTGGAAAACTATTTATTGGATAACGTGCACTAGCATAGTATTTCTACAGTTACAGTGTTGGTTTCTGTAATTACGTTGTCAAGCAGAAACGGTCAATAAAGTTTACCATAGGCCTACACGTTCAGTAGCGTGGACACATAAAGTGTAACGTCATAACGTTAACAAGGTTTAAGGATCGTTCAACGCTGATCGTTCAGTAGGCCTGTTCGACATTAACTAGGTGGATGATGAACGTGGATTCTTTGAGGGAATTACAGAGAAATTTGCAACTTGCTGAAAAATCAAGGGGCCGAGAGATTGATGCGATCCTGGATTTAGAGAATGAACAGGACTAATATCCTGAGGGTGAAAATACGGCTCTGCAAAGAAGAACGAACATGAAATTGGGTATATACGGAAAATTTCCTGTAAGGGGAAAACGTAGACAAACGTGGTCACAATCGGAACTAAAACCTGGTCAAGGGGTGGGGGGGGGGGGTGTCAAATTTTGTGATTTGAATTTTAGACAATTTGTTCAAGGATACAAATTAGAAATTCAAGCTTTTCCAAACTTAAAGCAGGTAGCAAAGAAGTTGTAGGTAGCCAAAACCTTTTGAACAAAG
Source organism: Hermodice carunculata (assembly GCA_964020975.1). Classification (NCBI taxonomy): domain Eukaryota; kingdom Metazoa; phylum Annelida; class Polychaeta; order Eunicida; family Amphinomidae; genus Hermodice; species Hermodice carunculata. The sequence continues at coordinate 6,367,043 of OZ026628.1, forward strand.
CTTTGCATTCTGCCGGATTTTTCAAATGGTCTCTGGTGCTAGATTTTTATTCACAATGTGTATATTTGATAGGAATTGGGAAAGCAGATTGGGAAAGAAATTTTGCTGAAATCACTATGTTGTCTCTATCAATGAAGCATCAGCTTACCTTTTTGATAAAAAACAAAGATCTGGTAGCAATGGGTCAGGAATTCAAGTGTATGGCAAGGTGTGATTTTGCAGTGTTTTCAAAAAACAAAACTGCCAGTACAATAACTCCCACAATTCAGCATTCAAAGGAAAGTCGCACGTTATGTAACATATTTGTACACCTTGTACGCAGAAAGGTTTAGTTATAGCTTCGCATGCCGAAACTGAAGAATGCTGCCCTTATAAGTCCAAATGACTTGGGGTTATCGCTAAAATTGATAAAATGTCCAGGTGTGAAACATACAGAAGTAGTTAAATGCCAACCAAAGGGGAAACAAACCGAATGGTCCCCTTATTGATAAATAAATCGAATCAAATTAGATTTGACTTGGGAGTAGTAGATAAGCCTATAAGCAAAGCAGATATAGATAGACACTTGGATTTTGCTTCAAACAATACAGGCCTACATAGGCATATTTTAAAAGGGCAAATAGATTAAAAAATAAACACAGATAGCAAGACAGAAATCATGACATCAGACAAATTAGAAACAAAGTGAAACAGATAAAATAATCAAAGAACATTCATTGGTCAAAATAAAAGAAAAGTAGCACATTGGGCTTACAGGCAGGCTTACTTGGCAAAACAGACACAGAAATGTTAAGGGAGGAGTCTGTAGCTATTCATGAAAGAGTTAAACGATTAGGTATAACAAATATTGGTAGATCCAGGATTCCAATTTTTAGTAGGTTGAAAGTAAAATATCTGAGGTTACAAGGATTATGTGGTTGCAGATTTTTTAGAGCTTGGTTGGCCAATTGGTTATGCAGAGCCTGTACCTTATGGTAGCAAAGGAATCAATCATGCCGGGGCCAGAGACTTCCCCAATGACATTGACCAATATCTGATTAAGGAAGTCAATCCAGAGTCAGTTTTAGTGCCATTTAAAATAAATCATTTTAGTAGCCATCTGATATATTCCCGTCTTTAAAATCAAGACCAAAGAGCAATACTACTGGACAAAGGTTATAATAGATTTAAGTTCTCCTTAAGGTGGCGGAGTAAATTCGGGAATAAAGAAAGAAAAATACTTAAGAGGAGAAGTGCGTGTCACATAACCTTCTGTAGATAATCATGTACAACAGGTGAAATAGAAAAGGTAGGACTGCGCTTTGTTTAAACGGGACTTAAGGCAAGCCTACCGCCAATTCCAATAGACCCAGGGGATTTAAATTTGCTAGCGTATTAGTGGATGGGCAAATTTCGTAAATAGGACACTCCCTACAGGGTTTGGTTCATCTTCATACATATGTCAAAGAACATACTAATGCAGGGGGGCTTAATCTACGAAAACCATCAATTTAGAGCTATCATTTGTTTTGATGATTTGGCTTGGGCTTAAACATGACACAACGCCATGGGAGCATACAGTTGTCACGGTCAAGTACTTTTAGACTGTGGAATAGAATAGTCGTCAAATCAAGCAGTTCAACTAGAAACAGGCTGCCTTTTTAGAAGCTCAATTTGATGCAGAAAATTTGACTTTATCAGTTACACAGGCAAACTTCCAAGAAATAGGGTCCTTAGTATAAAACCGGCTGTGGAAAGATCAAGATATGCAAATAAAAATGGAGTCTGTGATAAGGAAATTATATATCATTGCAGCTTGTCATTCCAGACGGAATTATTATATCACCGATAATGCAATTTTTGAGAGATTTGCCAAAGGAGCAAACAGAAGTAGATTTGTCACAAACGTTTAAATTAGATCTGAACTGGTAGGGATAATTATTTTAGATGAATATTATAGGATCCTCATGATGGCTATAAAGAGTGGTTCTCTCCTGATGGTGTGACAGTATGTGATGCGTGTTAAGAAGCAGGAGATGGTTGATATCAGGGTGAATACTTCCATGTTAAACTTCCTTACAGTGTCATGAGGTTGCATCTACATATGAATGTCTTGGAACTGCTATACACCATAATAACATTAAAAGTGTGGGGAAGACACTGGGAGTTAAGAATATTGTATTGAAAAGACCTGCTCATAGGACTAGAGATTATTCGGTTCACTTGCGGAAGCGCACCCTGCTTTGTTTACATTTTGTGCTCGACCAGGCTGGTCGGATTGCACATGGAAGCATAAGAAAGTAAAACACAAGATGTGCTTGGATTTAACTAAAAATTAAACCGTCAGCAATCTATAAATGCACGTTCACCACTGATTTGACAATTTAGGTAAAAGATTTGCACTGCTGAACACAATGCATGCTGTAATCACTAGCGTTTACCGTGGCATCCATTGTGAACATATGAGGGCGTGGGCCCGACTCGGCTACTTGCTGATCAGACAATCGGGCCAACAAAGGAATGCATAATTAATTACGGTCCGGAAAAGTTCGGTACAACTTGGTATGAACAGGTCTATTGTGACAGTAACAGTTCGGTCATGGCTCAACACTGCGGAAAAATTCTGGACCCTTCATGTTTCAAAGTCATATGCAAAAGTTTGTTCTGCTAGGCAAGATATGACTGTGAGGTCAGCTGTACTCACATTTCTGGAAAATCAAACACATTTCCAGATTTATTTAGCTGTTAGCACGCAGATAAAAATGTCGTCTCGAATTTCACAGGAGAACAAAAATATATAAAAAGAAAAGAAATCTTTGAGTATCAGGGCTTATTTGGGTTGAATGCAGTTGGTGAAAATTAAGCTATTGCTCGACATTGACAACGTTTATGTCAAAAAGTCACGAAGAGCAGACTTTGCTTCAAGCGTGCAAAATAATGAAATTACAGAATAGAAACTTTATATTCTTTTTCTGTATGTAATAGTTTATTAAACCTCCATGGACGGAGAAAATAAAATACATATCAATAGTACATCGAGATAATAGATAAACACATAAAGCACAGACGACGCAGGTACATAATTTAAAGAATAATAGGACTCTGAGTCCAACAAATTTATGCTGACACCAAATTAAATTACATGGACACCAAATCAAGTAGAAGCGTGTAGACCGGGCCAGGCCACGCAGTGCAACCCAACGGGCCACGTGCTGACACCAAGCCTGTCCATAAACCGCCGAGCAGACCCCGTCATCCAGCCCGGTCCCACTCTTCAAATACATAACACCTTGAACTCAAGCATACTAGATCATATTAAATACTATACAATAAAACAAAACCCGCACTAAAACATATCACAGCTGGAGTAAAAAGAACGGAAGCCCCCCTCGGACGGGACCAGCGAAAAGTAATTTAGATTCGCCAAAAACTGGCTAACCAGTCCAGCCCGAGGGAAGCACCCGAAACAAGGCGTTCTGTCACAATATTGCTCAAGGCCATAATAAATGCATTTAAGGCCTACAAAATGCGATTAAAATGCCTTAGTTAAAAGAGCCACCAGTTTATATTCCATGGAATCTCTACTGAAATAATGATTGGAGTTAATCAAAAAACGTATACTGTCGGATAAACAGTCGTCGTATATATTTTTATACACCTTTTTCTAACCAGTATGGATGTTTTGTGTCGCTTTGTACAGTTTTTGAGTCGCACTTTTAGGTCAACGGATTTGATCAAAAACAATATAGGTGGAGGTTTTTTGTGACCTATACTATCGGAACAAGACAGTCCTACTTTTAAATCGGTTGAGTTGAAATTGGCTCTTAAGAGCATTGCAAGACTAAAATCCACATAGTCCATTAAGAGCTAGACCAATGACAATGCAATCGTTAGTAAAAATATATCAACTTGTAGATGAAAAGGATCCAGTTGATATGATTATAGCACAGCACAAGAAGGCACTTGGGCACTTTTAAAGGGCAAGTGAATTAATTATACAACGTATAATCGCTAGGTTTAGCATCCTCTCTTATTTTAGAGCAGCCCCGGTCCACGTTTATAACTTTGGCCTCATTCAAAAATGGAATATTGTAAAAACATATTGTTTTTCTTGTCATTTGTTGCTTTGCATAGTTGTTTTTCAATATTTATGACATGTGCTACACTGAACCTGCCAACGTGAATAGTGATACGTTTGCATACGCAAAACATTTATTTCAAGGTGTTTTCGTAAAAGCTGTTATAAAGGACAGCTGTGTGATTTAATGGAACACTAACCCCCTGTTTGTAATTTTTAGGAACTCATTCTTAAGACCTATAGATCAATGAAAGGAATGAATACTATATGCAGCTTTACCATTAAAAAGAACACATACAAACGATACGTTTGTGATCTAAAATTAGGTATACTCTAGTTTCCTTTTGATTTAAACGAACATGTTCTGACGACTTGTTTGTAATTTAAAGGAGCAAATACAAACGAGCTCTGTGATTTAAAGTAAAAGCTAGTTTACGATGTGGCTGTGATTTTAAAGAATAATTACTTTCTCCTTTACTAACAATTTTTGTTTGTGTATTCCCCTTGTTTTACCTCCCATTTCCCCCCGTGATAGATGTGCGTACTTTGAAAGTTTGTGTTTATAGATGTATATTGCGTATAGCAGTGTGTGATGAGTGTTGTGTAGTTCCAAGACTAGTTGCATCAATATGTACAGTCAGATAAAAAAAATGTAAGGTAAGTTTTATGAAGCTTCCCTCAATCCGTTGATGGCCGTAATAGTGTGGATAATTTTGTTGAGGACAATTGCTTCAAAATACGGTTCCTGCTGTGCTAATGAAATCAATGGCACTTTATATGGATCAAATGTTTTCTCTTGTAACTATAACCAATTTAACCACAGTAACTGATACATTTATTGGTAGGATGGATGTATGATTAGAATCGGGCAGAACTCTTAAGGCTCACGTTGGGGACGACAAAATTGTATAGTCAGAGTCTGATCCTGCATGAAGGAGCCTTATATATTCTTCCAAATTTACTCTTCGTTGCACGGAAAGCAACACAATTCAGAATATAACACAAGTTATACCCTCCTGACCCAAAACATTGTCGTAACATAGCAGCAGTAAATGCACTTATTTCACATTTATACAATTTCTCGGCTTTTGTATTCCAAACATTTGCCCTTTTAATTGCACAATCTTGCACATAATCCCTATTGAATATGCGTTGCAACCATTATAGTTGTTGTTGTGATTATCATCACAATCATCATCATTATCATCATGGTTTTTACTGTATCTAACGGGAGATGGTTCGTGTGCGTCCCTGCGACCTGGTGGCCATCAACCTGAGGTAGAAAATGCATTATTTCTCAACAACTTGATACCAGATCATTCATAGATAGATAGATAGATAGATAGATAGATAGATAGATAGATAGATAGATAGATAGAGATAGATAGATAGATAGATAGATAGATAGATAGATAGATAGAAACACATAAAGTCCAAAGACTTAATTCTAATGCCCTCCCCATCAGTCTCAATAATGAGCTGAAACTTTGAACAATCGGCTTACATTAAGAATAAATTCTACCATTGTGAACATAACATTAAGAAGGCGGTTCTCATCTTGGTTTGACACATTGCACACATTCAGCATTCTTTAAGTCAATTGGGTGGCAGCAACGTTAGTTTGCTTATGGGAAATAATATGAAATCGGAGCTAGGCATGGTGGAGGGGTGAGACCTGTGGTGGCCTGCCCCAAGTCATGGTGTACATGTATATGATCTCTTTATCTGCGATTCCAATTAGATTTGTGACCGCATGATGTGCTTTATTCTTTCGAACACATCAAGCCTATATATAGCAGATATTTTTTAGAGGACTAATGTGTAAGCGCTAGTTAAGGAAATGGGGGGAGGCATGTCATTTTCTTTTTCATTTGACAATTTGAAATACCTGTTCTTCTTTAACCGATCAGGGGATCTACCAAGCAAAACAAGCCTTGTCCGAATATGATACAAAATAAAGGAAGTACATGGCATTTTTGTGCACGGTAACAGATTTAGATTTTCATGGTATAAAATTTTGAATTTCAATTTTATTTATTTATTAATTTATCTATTTATTTATTTATTTATTTATTTATTTATTTATTTATTTATTTATTTATTTATTTTTTATCTGTCTGTCTGTCTGTCTGTCTGTCTGTTTGTTTGTTTGTTTGTTTGTTTGTTTGTTTATTTATTTATGTGTTTGTTTATGTATTTATTTATTCATTCATTTATTCATTCATTCATTTATTCATCCATTTATTTATTTATTTATTTATTGTTTATTTATTTATTTGTTTATTTTTTATTGTTTATTTATTTATTTAATTATTTATTTATTTATTTATGTATTTATTTATTTATTTATGTATTTATTTATTTATTAAAATTGTGCCTCAAGCATACCTCCCCCCCCCCTCATTGATTAGTCCATTGCTATGCTGAGACACTTAGCCTTGCTAACAGATTCGGTATTGTTGTTATTGCAAAAACCAGACGTTCTGCGTTTAGACGCGCTTTGAGGGTAAACACAAGGAAGAAGGAGAAGAAACAGAAGTAAAAGAGGAAAGAGAAGAAGAAGAAGAAGAAGAAGAAGAAGAAGAAGAAGAAGAAGAAGAAGAAGAAGAAGAAGAAGGAGGAGGAGGAGGAGGAGGAGGAGGAGGAGAAGGAGAAGGAGAAGGAGAAGGAGAAGGAGAAGAAGAAGAAGAAGAAGAAGAAGAAGAAGAAGAAGAAGAAGAAGAAGAAATTATGAACAGCCACTTTTGCAGTGTACAAAAGGATATTATAATGAAAGAAGTTCTAGCTGAGGTCAGCTAAGTTTGAAAGATGTGGCTTAGTGATGAGAGCTGCATCAAACCCAGGATCTAGAAATATACATCATTGCCTATACCATATTCCTAATGCGGTGTTTCTATGCTGAAAAAAAAACAACTACTTTGTACCGACCAAATTATTCCTTCATGAATCTAATGGGGCTTTCCTCTTGCACTTTCATTATATTTATTTGACCTTTCTTCATTAATCTAATATATCTGAGGTATTGCGACTCAATCATCCTAAGTGGCAACCTGTATCTCTTTGAAACTGAAAGACTACATTTCTCTTACTTAGTTATATTGAGACATCGCCAGCATTTTAATAGTGTAATCCACCTAAAGGTTGGCGGATCTTACAAGGACTCATGAGCCTTTTGTGGCACCACAACACATGTGAACATGGTGATTGTAAGATAGTTTCCTCTTTTCAAGTATACATGCATTAGCTGGAAGAGACTAAAGAAATCACCGTTTATTCTAGCAGCTAGCCAACGGTTATGTGTTTGTACGCTGTATAAAGCTTCCAAGCTCCAAAAAATACAAAGAAAACGTTTTTATTTTAGATTACTGTATTACCAGAAGGATGGTGGCATTGTACATTCAAACTTTGAGCCAGTCTGTAAAAAAAGCCCTTTTGTTTGCAATTGATGAGGGTTAAAAACACCTCAACTATATATGGTGAAGAAGTACCAACAGTGCACGAACCATGCGTTCGAACCACTGACTACCTGCCAAGGTGGTAATTGAACGATGTATGGACAGTCATGGAATTCTGGTAAACTGATCAAAGATCCATGCCTTTCATTATGAGATATTAGTATCCCTAAGAGTTTATGGGAAGTATGATGGAAGAACAACATAACATTTAAAGGTAACATATGTGAATGAAACGAATTATGGCAGGATATTCATGCAAAACCAAAAACATTTTCGATCCAAAAAAATTGAGCACGTGAAAGTGTTTCCAATAGAGAGAGAGAGAGAGAGAGAGAGAGAGAGAGAGAGAGAGAGAGAGAGAGAGAGAGAGAGAGAGAGAGAGAGAGAGAGAGAGAGAAAGAGGGTATACTTATGAACTAAATCAGGGAAACCGTAAGCAGATGCATTAATAGCGCTGAGACCATTATACCCCATTGCCTTGAACCAAGACTTGCGCTTCTCATTAAGTCAAAAAGTATCCTTGCGTAGTTTTACAGATATATAATGAATTGCGATGCCTTTCTGCTTAGATATTTCTTTTGGTAAGTTTGATGTATTTTAATAAATATCACGACAAATATGTCAGCGTTCACTTTTGTAACCTCTTGAGCACTGCCATATATATATATATATATATATATATATATATACAGTCATTGTAAAAGTCATTTTCATTCATACATAATTGCTGCACTGTAGGCTGTGGCAGATGAATTTCATTACTATTTTTCCCCAAGAACATTTAAAATTGTGCAATGAAATTTCCTATTGAAATTGATATAACAACTTCTTGGTAAATTGATGTGTGCAAATCAAAAATCTACAATCAATTCAATTATGAAGCCATGGCAATGACAAAGAGCGCCACTGGTTGTGTCGTAACATTTTCAATTTAGAGCAGAGTGATCAGTTTGATTCGGAATTAAACTTCTGTGCAACCTTCTGGAAGCACATTTATTGCTTCTTTATAAATGGAGATGATTCCATTTCCGTCTGTTGTGGAATAAATTGGTTTGGATTGTGGTCATCCCTATGTGGTAACAGAGCATTTGCTAACTTGTATCTCAATATATAAACTTTGTTTATGAATTGTCGCCTGTCCATTGTATGCAGAAGTGGACTACATATGGGCAGCAAAGGGATTGTTGTTAGTGTCATGAGGTCAACAAGCGTAAACGAATCTTCGCTGTGTTTTTGCAAGCTTGTGGTTATAATTAGGAATATATCAGACAGGCTAACTGAAGCACATGTGATAAGTATTACCGAGAGTATATTCTTCCTTCTGTTGTCACGACTCACTTGTCCCGCAACGGCATGAGATATATGAAACACTGTGCAGTGCCCTATGACAGTACAGAGAGTCAAAATATTATATATGATCAGATAAAAGGTTGTCACCAATGTCCATTGATAACCTCCAGCTGACAATGCGATAGAGACACAAAATAAAGATCCACGTTCCTGAGGTAAAACGACAAAATACAAATTTGGTACTAACCAAATACTTAATGCTAAAATGAGAATGTATCCAACAAAAATGCTGTATACAAAATATCTCTCAGCCAAAGAAATTTTAAAGGGAAAAACGCTCCCAAAAAGCCTGAGTAAAGTCATGAGGAACATAATAAAAATACAGCAGGCATGTGAAACAAGGGTTATCACACAGCACATTGAACACATTAGGCTTTCCAACCACGGGGTATATGACAAAACTGTATAACGGCCGTGGGCAATATCCCTTATACCAATAACCAGAAGATGCGCTCCTATGAGCATATCTGTAATTGACTGCGCAACTACCATTACAGAAGACACACTCTTCTTTTTTTTATTAAATTTGGGAAGTAAAGCTCCTATATTTGAAATAAAGACAAGACCTATTTCTGCCCAAACAAGAACACGATAACCTGAATTAACTAGGAGGCCTGAACAGGTATATGAACCGTTGTGTTTAGGATAACATTTATTTAGGTAAGGTACATTGCAACATATTTTGTAATCATCAGAGATAAGCATATTAACATTATTGAGGAACAAGTAACTGTCGTCGTCAATTTCAACGATGTCGTTTTGTGTTAACCAAATTGTCTGGATGTTAGGTATTCCCCAATCTGCTATAGAAATTATCTTCTTTAATTTATTTCCTGAAATGTCAAGCTCTTTTAAGCTATACGTCCCAGTAAACGAAGAAGTTACAATAGTGTGGAGACACAGTCTGCTTAAATTAAGGGATATGACTTTTCCTAGGCCACAGAAACCACGTGACGCAATTGTTTGAATTGGATTTCCAGCTAAGGCCACTTCAAGCAAATTTTGTAGACCACTAAAAGCATAGCTTTCGATGTGACTAATATAATTTTGCAGCAATGACAGATAAATAAGCGTCGATGCACACTTAAAACTATGGAACTTAATAATGTTCAATTCATTGTATGACATGTCTAAAACATATAAATGGTGCCACACTGTGTTTATATTAGGTATCAAACGTTTAATGGTGTTTTTGTTGAGAATTAGTGCCTTAGCATACTGTACATGTTTTGGAATAGCATGCAACCTTTTATTGACGCAGTTTACAGTATAACCATGGCAGTGACAGTGAGAAGGACATCTTATATGTGGATATCCCACACACATTTCTTCATCATCCCCATACAGACACTGAATTACACCATCACAGATATCAGAGACATGGATACAAATATCTGATTTTCTACATTTGAAATTATACTTACACTGTTTGAATACGCATGCAACTTCGTCATCTCCCAAATTGCAATCCCATTGTCTATTACAAATGAAGCGAATGGGTACACAATAGGAATTTGGACACTTAAACATTCGGGAACATGTCATTCTTCCACATCCAATGAGATGTTCACCTTCAGAACAAGGTATAAGAGCACCATTTCTACCAAGGTTGTAAATACACCGGGAAAACATCGAAAAACAGGAACTATCAGGTTTGCATCGTAGCATATTGGGAAGCCGGCACAGTGATACATTTCTTTTGTTATTGTAAAATTTCGAAAAGATAGTTTTCCGGTTTTCTGAACCAATTACATTCTTTCCATTCTGGTTAAATATTTCAGTGTTTCCAGCCAAGCATGAAACTTCATCACTTGCATCAATACACTCTGGTATATTATTACAAAGTTTTGATAGAGGCACACAACCACCGGCGTTACACTGGAAATATGACAAGCCACAATGGCATGATGGCTTAATACATTTCACAAAGCAAATATGTAAAGCTGGTTCATAACCATCTGTGAATGTACATATTCCGTTGCATATTAGCTCATCTGATACACTCTTACAGTCAATAGTACCATCACATACGTTATGTGCAGCGATACATTCCAAACTGTCGCAGAGAAATTGTCCACTTGTGCAATTTTCTTGGATTGCATGTGGTCGTTTTTGGCAAACACTTCCCAGAATCAATTCCTTTGGATCATAATATGATGTATTGTCCATAGCATTATGAAATTCTGTGTACGGCATCGAAAATATATCAGTTGTTGTGCAGCAGACTACCTCAAAGGATTTCTCATATGGCATAACCAGGTACTTGAAAGTTGCAAAAATTGGTTTACCACCTACTGACACCCAGAAATACTTTCCTCCAGTTGTCAAATGTAGAATCTCCATAAATGTAACAAAAGCAGATATCCTACCCTCTCTATATTTCAAAGCATACTTTCTGTATTTGTCCCATCCAAACCCAACGTAATCTCCTTGATATTGTGTCAAAATGATTCTGATAAACAGTTGTGCCTGTTGAACATCAAATTGCCCTAGCTTTAATATATGGGCAGATAAATCAGCACACGAAGTTTGGGCATCGACAAAAGAATTTGAACAGTTATTGTGCAAAAAAGGGTGCAGGCATGTTCCATTAAACAAAATCCAGAGTGTGGGACACTCTGTTGTCAAGTGTTTCACACGAAGTGGTACAAAGGCAGGATCCAATGTTTTACATATGTATGAAACGAAAGGAAATGTTTCCTGACACGGTATATAATACCAGTATGTTCTATGAAAGGATGCAATAAATGCTATTGCTGAGCATTTGTGTGTTACATTCCATATATTGGACCGTATATGTTGTTTGAATTGGAACGTGTGCAGATCTTTGTGTTTTGTGTCAATTATTGTCTTGGAAATGTAATTAAACCTCTGTAGCATGAAGGCCCACTCTGAAACGGTTACAGGAGCCCCAGTGATCCATGTTGCACGTGTATACTAAACAATGTAAAAAAAAAACAAACAAAAAAAAAACGAATGTTGGCTTTAACTCAAACTGACTATCAAATAATCAGAGAAAATCAAAGTTGAACCCACTGTGCAAAAGCTATAGATGGGCACATGTGACAAATTCTGAATCAGTGTTGCTTCTCAAGATTAGAAACCATGTTAACTAAATAGAGCACCATAGATTTAATTTTCCTAGCCATCTTATATTACGTATACCTATCAAATTCGATATACTGAGGGAGATATACATTTATATCCATCTCGAATAACCTAAGTATGTTGCATTCAAATGCAAAATATTAATAGACATAGATCCTTAAAGTAATGAACAGGATCAAATACAAAATGATAAAATGGGATGCATTGGTCACTATGTGAGGTATAAACCTCAGCATATCTGAAAAGGTAAAAACCTTCACTTCATGGTTTCTTTGTTTAATATGTCATAAAAAAACAAACAAAACCACAACAAAAATCTCAAGTTAATAAATGAATGTATTGGTGCAGGGTAAACGAACTATTTTTTGTCCACTATTACGCACACTGGAATATTTCCAAACCTTTTTGATATTTAATCTTTATAGCCAAAACGGAACCAATTAGTCTGCTGGACTATAGATTGGTGCATATGCGAAATTATATAGGTATCTGAATATACAACAAAAACACATCGAAAACGACATATACATAATGCTTGCAACATCAGGCCCAGTAAAGTATTGTATTTGTGTCTATTTTCCCAGAACTACTTCCTAGTAGTCATTACCCTATTCTGCAGTCCAAAATCTTTACTCGCCTTAAGCTTACCTGTCCCTGTCCAACCCATATTTATATAGAAGTACTGTTGTCAATATTGCACACATTCCTCGGTAAAATTTTGGCTATATTAGCCCAAATAAATCAAAGGGTCTTCAGTGAGTAACTACTCAACATGTTTCGGAGCCTTTTACCCACACATGTCTCTCTGAGTATCGGCTGCTTGTCTAAGATAAATGTTCAGCAAAGACAACCCACATAATAATGAATAAATATGAACATGGCCAATAATGAATTAGCTGAATACGTGACGTTTTGCTTATAAGTGCAGAGCGTCATTATGAAAGAAGAATACCTGCCAAACAAACCATAACATGCAAATTTGTAGAGTACAGGTTCAGAGAAGAACAATTTGAATTACCCCTGAATCAATATGTACCCATTCTAGCTGGACGGGACAGCTTATCCAGTGTTTAACTGAAGTGGAAACAAGCTGGGGCATCATATTCAGTCCTAGTGATTGTAAAATAAATAGTTGCAGCTAGACCACCTGTGCAAACAAAGGGAAATCCTAACAAGAACTGCAACAATGTACACTCTGCACCAGAGATGTAAAGCAAACTCCATGATGACACCTACTCCTCAAACAATTAAGCTCTATTTCACTGCCAACCCTGAGTCAATGTATCAACGTGATGTGTCAGGTTTGTTACATTTGAGAAAATACTGTCAATTTTGAGTATTTGTTTTAATATTGAGTAAATGTGGATTTAAACATGTCAGAAAATAATGAAAGTCATAAGCATTTATTTTAAAACATCCTATCAAAACAATTTTTCTTAACATGATTTTAAGTACAATTAGGCAAACACGTAACTGTCGTAGGCCGCTGCTTGGGGTTAATTAACTAACTACTTCAAAGTTAAACTCATTTACTTTGTGATAGACTTTAATACAAAACCTGTCATTAGTGACCTGAATATCCAAGTCAAAAAAACAAAAAAAAACTCTATAACCATCTGAATTGTTACCCTCCAAAGGGATATCTTTTGGGTAAATTTCTTCTGCAATTTCACTGCAGTTTTGTACATTTACACAAGCAATGTCATCAATATATTTTGCGTTATTTGATCATTTTGTGGCCATTTAAAAGCCCTTTTTCATCAATTTATCCACATACTTAAATTCAAGCCAGGTTAAATATAAATCGGCCAGTAAAGGGGAGCAGTTGCTACCCATTGGAATGCGTGTTGAAAAACTAATGGTCCTCAATGAACAAAAGTATTGTCTGGAAGAAATTTTTATAGCATCTATCAAAGTTTCAACAGTGTAAGATTTAACGTTACTTTTTGAATATTTATTGTGTAGCCAATACGCTTTCTTTGTATGTGAATTAATATTTATGTATGGTTTTACATTATGTTTAAACATTTTATTTATTAATTCTATTAATTCTGAAAGTGCACTTTTTACTTCATCTATGGGTAGATTTGTGTACAGTATAGAAAAATAAAAAAAAAACATTTGCTATTTTTTGCTTTTACATCTTTGATTTTAGATACAAACTCGGAAGAACTGCTATTACTCCAAAAACAATTTATTTCACAGTTTCTAGAAAATGCATTACAGTATTTATGGAAACGATTCCTAATTGCAGTCAAACACAATGTTACTTCTTTTGATAATTGGTTTGTTGTACATTTTGCAGCACCGGTTTTGAATCTATATTTAAAAGGGTTTTTATGAAATTTGGGTACCCAGAATAAAAGTGGAATAGAGGGGTCCTATTAAGAAATTTTGATATTAAAATCATTTTTTGTCTGATCTTTTTGTGTATCCATCAAATTATCAATGGATTGTTTGTGTAATTTATATACGTCATTTCCTCTTATGTCTGAAATGTTGTTTATACCAAGTTCCTTTTTCAAAACATCTAGATGATATTTTTTGCAGATAATCCAAGCAATGCTACCTACCTTATCCATGTTAGTGACTACAAATCTTTTTTCTAGGTCTTTGACTGCTTTTGAAACTTCAGGCTGTTTTAGATTAACCCTATTGAAATCCTTAATGTGGCATTTCTAACGATAAATTCTTTTTCTCAAGACTCTTTTCAAGTTTGATAACCATCCTTCCATTTTCTGAAATTCCATTTTTTCGTTCTTTGTCCATTTCATACAGCAGGGATCAAATGCATCACATGTATTCTGAAAAAATACTGTCAGTGTTCAACTTGGGACACAATCGAAATTTTGTACCTTTTTTCATAGTTTCTTTTAAACTTTAATTTTGTATATTATCCAAATTACCTGCAGAAACATGTTTGTGGTATGCATCAACAGAATTAGAATATTTACTGTTAGAAATAGAGTCACAATTTTGATTCGCTGCGACATCCTCAACAGTAATTGAAGCCACACATTTCTTGTAATTCGTGATACTTTGCACAACATTGTTGCCATATTTTTCAGATAATGATGGGTGGGGGGATCTTTTATTTTGCACTCCTTGTTGATTATATCAGAAAAAACATTTACATCAGAAAAAACAGTAAGATAACCCAAGCTCACCGCAACACCACAATGACAATGACATAATGAGTATACAATATCAGGGTAACATTCGTTATTTGATGTGCTGAACTATATATCGAATATATAGCAACAATCAGCCATTTCTAAAATTAATAAATATAGGTAATGTTTGTCGTAATGATCTGTGAATAACGATTCAGCATTTACCTCTTTCATTTTCCGAATAATGAGCAAGGAATGCATCTTCAGGAGATAGATAAAACTACGTGAACCTTAAATGAGGCCACAAGCACACACTATCAAAGTATGTCCACCTATAGTGGCTCTGGAGAACAGGGTGGTGTCTTCAAAAGCTTGTCTTTTTTTTCTGTTCTAAGTAGCTGCCAAGCAACGCAATTCCATTCATTAGAGTCCCAAGCATACTGCTATATTAGTTTATAACTTGTGCAGCCACCTTTTTCTGTAAGTGTGGTAAAAACAATTATCCAGTTACAAACACATTGCATTGTCATATCAATCCACAATTACAGCAACTCTACGGGAGTTATTACTTATAATTGATCAATGTAACAAGCTTTTAATCAGTCCCTGTAACAAATCTATGTAGATATGTTATATAAACTGACATAAACAAATCAAGATTCTGATTATAGCCTTTTAAATAGATTGGGCCTGGACAAGTGAAATCTCATTTTACAAGTGACATGACAATCATAAATATATGCAAGCTAGAAGGCATAGAATATCAACTAGCATGGACAAATATAAGAGATTAGTACCACATATATGCATACAAAGGTCAGCTTTTTATATACCACAAAATCTCCAGTGACTGTTTCCCTCCCAAAATTTTTCTAAGATGTTGTATATGGATGAATCTTCTTTCAACGTGTATTCATTGCAAACTACTTTAGTATATGTAAAGATTTTGGGATGACCTCTCAATGATACTCTCTAGAACTCATCCAGAATTCGGATTAACAAGCTTATCAACCCGTTGTTGGCCTGCTCTCCCCTAAGCTTTGAGAGTTATTCTTTTGCACACATTTCAAAACTTGGAAGTACCCAATCCACTAAGAATGTATCTGCTTTCTTCAATGCACTATATAATATCAGGATGCTACAACTAACTTTTTTTTCTACAAAAGTCTGTTTAACACAGAGTATTCCAACAAGCTCATCAAAGTCGTCGCCATCTCATTTCTTACATTCTTGCTTCAGGCAAATGTGCACACTAAGAAGAACTGTGCTTTCACCATCATATAATCAGAAACACCCCGAAGAAAGCTAGCCCCTCTATTTTATTCTATATCCCCCTTTTACTGACTTAACATTTCTTTCTGCTCTTTTTTTAGTGCAATAGTATTTCTTGTGACTACGAGGGCTGCCTGAAAAGTTGCAAGCATAAGTGGGATGTCACATTAAAACTAACTTTGGCCACCAATAAGTACAATCATTCACTGAATCATAGACATAAGAACTGCAACTGTTGTGAGATAAATCCAACACAGATACATGCAGACATGGTCTCCACTCTAGGGGATGGTGCCCCTTTCTTTCCTACCGTTACAAAGTGGGCTCAGCAGTTCAAGCATGGCAAACAGAGCCTTGATGATGATGCGCATCTAGGAAGGCTTTCAACAGTGACCACTCCCTAAACATTACCCTGGTGCATAACATGGTGAAGGCTCATCAATGATTAACCACTCAACATATTGCCAGTGTTGTGGAAATTTTGCATGAGAGGGCTGAGCACATTATCATCAAGGAGTTGGGGATGGCAAGAGTATTCTCAAGATGGGTGCCAAAGCTTTTGACAGGAGATCACTAACCTCTCTGATTCCTGGCATCCTGTGACAGTTTATGCCATTTTGAAGCTGATCCAAATGTTTTTGAGCCAGATATGTAACCATGGATGAGACTTGGGTTCATTGCTTTGACCCAAAAAACCAAAATCAAGTCTAAACAATGAAATCATCCCGGATTACC
This sequence comes from Hermodice carunculata, assembly GCA_964020975.1. Taxonomy (NCBI): domain Eukaryota; kingdom Metazoa; phylum Annelida; class Polychaeta; order Eunicida; family Amphinomidae; genus Hermodice; species Hermodice carunculata. The sequence continues at coordinate 6,384,133 of OZ026628.1, forward strand.
TCCCCAAAAAGGCAAGAAGTCCACTCTTTCTGCTGGAAAGGTGATGGCTGCAGTCTTTTGGGATTGCAGGGGTATTTTGCTGTTGACTATCTTCAAAAAAGGCCAGACCGTCAATGGAAGATATTATGCTGACCTTCTGAGAGAGTTGCATTAAGCTATCAGATCCTATGCTTGACCAGAATTGCCTCTCACTGTTAGTAGGAACTTATCAGCCTTGCCAAAATGGAGACATCAAGTCAAGCAGATGATAAACTGGCAAACCAAAAATTCTGAAGAAAGAAATCTTGAGAAATCAGGGTTAGATAAATACCATAGACAGGCGTGATTGCACAATCTACTTTATACACAAGCAAACAAAATGCCACCCAGGAAAAAATGGAAAAAACAAGGCTGTGTGTAGCCCATCCTTATCTGACATTGACATTCTACCCATAAGCAGCCTTCTCATTTACTCAGCTATTTGACAAATACTTTTTGGCTATGTTGTACTATGGGCTGTGTTCCCTGGCTTATAGTGGAGTTAGAGAGCTAAGGTAATGTTCCAGATTCACGAATGGTGAAAAAAATGTTGGGCTACATCGTTGCTTTGCCATCAACTCTGCTGACTGACAAGTAAAGAACACCAAAAGGAGGAAAGTGTACTATGTCTCTTTTTATGTTTGACGTGATTTATAAAATTTGAATCCTAAGTGGTTGGGCTTATATCTTTTTGTAAAAAAAAATAGGTCGTTACTTAACTAAAAATATTGTTAAAGTTGAAAGGACCAATATCAGACTTCCTTTATGTATGATTGCCTGTCTTATGTGAGGAGTGAAATATTTTCTTTAAATTGGCCTTGAAGGCTAATTTTTTATGTATTGGCAATTTGGGTTTCTGCTTTTTGTTGTGTTTGAATCTGCTATCATTGTTGGGTTGGGATTTACGAAAGTGGGTATGTTTTTCTAAACTACCTGGTCTAGGGATTAGTATTTTGAAGAGGAAGTAAATGATGTGAATTCCCAGGGTAATCTCCACTGGCTTATATGGTAACCAATATGAATGGATGCATTAAGTGAAATGTTCCAGAATTGAAAATTTCTTTCGAGAGCATCACCAATTGGTGAACACTTTTGCTCAGTCCTCACTTTAGCTACATCTCAGCAGGTTTTGCAACAATCTGAATAGTAACTTTGAAAAACAAGTAAACAAAGAGGAAAACATGCAAAATGTTATTAATAATTAGGACCAAAATAACATTGCCATATGTTGAACAAATTGACGACAAGAGGTACCCAGAAGGTCCTGATGCAATTTGAAAGGAATTGTTGGAATGGCTTTGAAAAAATTGTTTACAGATTTTACACCTGAAATTTAAAATCAATCAATCAATCAATCAATCAATCAATCAATCAATCAATCAATCAATCAATCAATCAATAATATGAAATCAACGGACTGTGACAAACTAGTATGTTAACGTAAAACTTGCTATAGACCTGCATAAGGTAAATCACCACTAAGCTTGAAGCATTGAAGAAAATAGAAAGGTGAAAAATGTAAATTTCATGCGAATCCCCTTTGACCTGCATTGTAATTAACATGAATGCATGCACTTTCTGACAGGTAGCCGAGGTTAAACCTTCCTTCAAAATCAGGTATCCAGCAAATTACCACCTGGGAAACCTTAGTTTAACCCATTCGTAACCTACACTTCCATATTTCAGAACAAACAGACCTATACTTTAAGCTAAAAAGGCAAGTTAACCATAACAGATACACAAATCATAAAGAAATATATCTTAGCATTATCTGTGGAAAAGATGACAGTCTGAAGATCCTCAGAAGGTTCTTTCTGCAATTCCCAAGCAAGTTCCTTTGCATTTTGGGATATATTTCTTTGGAAACTTTGCCAAAAAGTAAACAAAAAATATTATAAAAAAATTCAAACGTCAGTGAAGCATGGCTCTTAGGATATTGTTAATACAGATATACCCAGGATACATCCCCACTGTTATGAAAATCTGTATGGCTGTTTGTTTTCATTTCGATAGGTCACTGTATTCATTCTGTGTGACGGGTCATTGAGTTGAATGATTAATTTGCAGGGTCACTGCATAGCCCTGAGTTGTGGCCTGTTGTGTGGGTGACTCGCATGTAATTGGTAACATGTGGAATAACCCAGAATGGTAATCTACATGCATATGAGGTGATCCAGACAGGTCTGAAAGGATATGTGACTAATTGCAAACCTCTGGAATAAACTAGAGATTTCTCTGGCTCTCTCTGCATAAAGCAGATATTTCTCTGACTGAGGGAGCAGAGGAGAAGAGAAAATTCTGAAGGATCTGACAGAAACTGTGTGTTGTCACCAAGCCATTGGGACTGTGAGCCATTGTTTACATTGTACCTGTGGAGTGTGGACAGTGTCTTGAGTGGACTTGTATATTTGGTGCTACCCATTCACATTTTGTAGCTGTGGAGCATGGACCTTGATTTTGAGTAGACTGGTATATTGTACCACATTGGAACCAAAGCGTACCTCTGTGTGATTGGATCAGCACCACACCTTTCAGTACCACATTGGACCCAAACCGTACCTCTGTGGGATTTATACCAGATCATTTGTCACCTGTCACAGGACTTGGAAACGTGGGACATTACCTGTCGATAATTTCATCAGAGCTTAGGATTTACCTAAGACTGTTTGACTGTTGAAATATCAGTGGAGATATGTTTACCTACTCTGTACTGATTTTGGCTGTTGATATATTGTTATTGTTAAAATAATGTATTTGTTGCCATTCTTTGTTGAGTTCTACTGATATTCAAACAGTGGGCATCGGAACAAGGGGGCTTGTCGGGGATCAATCTAAGACAAACAGGGTCAAATTTAAGACAAAACACTGAGTTATTTTGGCAATACGACCATGACAGTTGAATCACTAGAAAATTCCGGAAGTTTCTATACTGTGAACCGTACAGTTTGCACTCAACAAAGAATATCTGGTATTTATAAACATAGTTGTTCGTCAATATACAGACAAACAGACAACATGCCAATACATCTAAGTGTGTTTCTGGCTGATCAGGACACACAACAGTCAAATATTTTGATAAATTGTTAAAGAAGGACCTGGAAAATGTGGCCAAATACTTAAATATTGGAAATACCATAAGGTATCAGGGAAATGTCTTTGAAACAAAGGATAATTTCACATTTGGTTAAAGAAGATTTTCCTTGAGGATGAGGGATCAGACGATAAAAGTTTGGCAATTTAGCTGGCATTACCAAAATTAAACATGAGAGTGAAAGAGAAGCAGCACAGGCTGCAAAAAAGGCTGATGAGAGAAAAGCACTGGAAGCAAGAGAAGGTGATGAACGAAAAGCACAGGAAGCAACAGAAACTGATAAAAGAAAAGCATAGGGAGCAAGATTGGCTAGAAAACACGAGTTAAACCTGAGAGAGCTTGAACTTCTAGATCAGATAAGTCAGCACAGCCAACATCTTTTGGTGTAGCCAAGAATGCACATGTAGTGCCAACATTTGAAGAAAAAGAAGTATCATTTTTTTTTGTCTTTTGAGAAAATAGCTGAAAAGTTAGAATGGCCACGAAGAGTGTGGTCTCTCCTGTTACAAAGTGTGTTTATTGGAAAAGCAAAAGAAGTTTATTCGTCCCTCTCTCTTATGACGTGTTGAAAAATGCTGTTCTGAAAGCATACGAGTTAGTCCCTGAGGCTCACAGACAAAAGTTCAGGGACAGCCAAAAGGAACCAAGTGAAACTTATGAGGAATTTGTCAGTAAGAAAGAAAATCTTTTTGACAGATGGTGTGCCTCTAGGAAAATAGAAAGTGATTTTGACACATTGAGGGAACTTATTTTGGTAGAAGATTTAAAGGTTGCATTGCAAAAGACATTAAGACCTACCTGGATGAGCGTAAGGCAGGTAAGTTACTTGAAGCTGCAGTTTGGGCTGATGACTATGAGTTGATATATAAAAGCTTCTTTGGAAAACCGAAACAGGGTCAGTTCAGATCTAAATTTGGAAAGAAACCATATGGAACGGGGTACCTCTCCCCTCATGTCAAATCTGATTGTTTGTACTGCAGAGAAAGACAAATAATACTGGGAAACCCCTTTTTTTTAGCCAGCATAAAGGGGCGCCCACCTCTAACAATGTCTGATGGACATCTTGATAATCACAATGCTAAATTTGAAAACCCACGTGTTGGGGTAGCTGAGTCCATATTGGACAGTTTCAAATTGGAGAGGCTGGCATCACTAAGTGACACTGGTGCTGCCTGGTCTTTACTGTTGGAAGATCTACTTCCTTCGTTGGACGAAACTTATCAAAGTGCCAGTATATTACTTCAGGGTGTTGATGGAAATGACATAACAGTACCACTTCACAAAGTTTGCCTGAAGTTTGGTGTCAAATTTGGAGGAGTGATTATAGGTATTATACCTAGTCTTCCGATAGAAGGTGTGACCTTCCTTCTAGGGAATGATAGTAGGGGATAATGTAGAAGGTAAACCGGTACCATATTCAACGGATCAGCCCGTCACAAGAGAGGACACAGATCATCTTGAGCAGGAATTTCTGGGCATTTTTTCCACCTCTGTTGTGACTAGGTCAATGGTTCTTGAAGCATCTCAACAAGAAGCCAGTGACAAGGAGGATGAATGTCTAGTGCTGGCAGAGACATTCTATGCTGGTAACCTGGAAGAACAAGAAAGCCAGGAAGGTAACTTGAGTCCACAGGTAAGCCATGACGGTAACCTCTCTGACCAGGCTAAAATAAAAATGATCATCTGAGTCAAATGCCTCATTTGAATCGAGATGATTTGGGAGAAAAAAGCTGACCATCGGTTAGGAAAATGGCAAGTGCAGCTTTAACTGAAGAAGAGGCACAAAACGACCCAGCCTGTATAATATTAAATCAGGAGTATTGATGAGGAAATGGAAACCTCCAGATGCTTCAAATGATGAAAAATGGAGAATCATGAATCAAATAGTGGTTCCTCCATCATATAGGGCAGAAGTTTTAAAGACAGCTCATGATGTGCCTATAGTGGCCCACATGGGTATTAGGAAGACTCAAGAATGAATATTACAACACTTGTACTGGCCCAGATTAAACGGGATGTGTCAGGTTTTTTTAAAGACATCTCATGCATGTCAAGTGGTCGGAAAACCAAATCAGAAGATAAAAACCTGCTCATTTGTTTTGTATCCCATTTCTTGAATAAACATTTAGCCGTTATTATAGATTATGTTGGGCCACTTAAGAAAGCGAAAGTGGGAAATAAGTTTCTCTTTACTCTCATGGATTCAACCACTAGGTATCCTGAGGCCATCCCATTAAAAACAGTAAAGCTCCTGCGATCATTGATGTTTTAATGAAATTTTTCACTAGAGTAGGACTGCCCATACCGATACAAAGTGAATTAGATTAAAATTTCATGTTTTAAGTGCCAGGAGGTTTCCCTTCAGTTAGGCATTACACAGATTAAATCCTCAGCCTACCATCCAGAAACACAAGCGGCTCTAGGAAGGTGTCATCAAACACTGAAGAATATGATGAGAACCTTTTCTTTTGAAAATGAAAATGAATGGCATAAAGGAATACATATGTTATTATTTGCCACCAGAGAAATATCAAATGAATCACTGGGGTTCAATGCATTTGAACTGATATATGGACATACAGTGAGAGGTCCACTAAAGCTTGTTAAAGAAAGCGCTTGGTGGAGACACAAAATGAACCTATATTGGAGTATATGTCCAAATTCAAAGAAAAGTTGAAAAAAGCTGGTGAGGTGGCACAATCAAATCTGATTTATGCACAGGGTAAGATGAAAACATGGTACGATAAGAAAGCAAAGGAGAGAAGTTTCAATCCAGGAGACAAGGTGTTGGTACTTTTGCATATGGAAGGGCATTCAATGCAGGCAAAATTCAATGGTCTTTATCTGATTGAAAGAAGGTTGAATGATGTGGATTATATCATATCTACACCAGACAGGAGGAAGGCTAAATGGCTTTGTCACATCAACACGAACATAAACGAATATAGCAACAAAACTTAAAAATCTGGCCAACTCTGTAATATTCATTTAAATCTGAAGAGGATAAGATGTTACATTGAAAACATAAAAATAGCGGCTGTCATAGAAAATAAAAGCAAAAAGCAGATTTCAAAAAAAAACTTTAGAAACAACACAGAGAGTCTGAACAAACAAGGAGTGGTCCCTGATAAAAACCCTTCATTCATGACACAAGCAAGGTCGAAATTTACAAGTTCGAGGTAGACGCACCAACAACTTTGATATATATATATATATATATATATATATATATATATATATATATATATATATATATATATATATATATATATATATATATATATAGGTAAACAAACGAACATGAAATGCAGTATGAAGGAAAATATCTCTATACCTCTTTTCTGAGATGGGACAGGTAACTTTGATATATATATATATATATATATATATATATATATATATATATATATATATATATATACATATATATGTATATATACATATATGTATATATATATACATATATATATATATATATATATATATATATATATATATAGGTAAACAAACGAACATGAAATGCAGTATGAAGGAAAATATCTCTATACCTCTTTTCTGAGATGGGACAGGTAACTTTGAGATATATATATATATATATATATATATATATATATATTTATATATTTGTATATATATATATATACATATATGTATGTATATACATATATGTATATTTATATATATATATATATACATATATATATATATATATATATATATATATGAAATGCAGTATGAAGGAAAATATCTGTATACCTCTTTTCTGAGATGGGACAGGTAGGTACCAACAAAACTTAGTAATAGTTTTAATCGATTTAATACTAGGACCTCTCAACTATAAGAAATATCTTGCCTCATCCATGCAGTAAATGTGGGCCCCAAATGTCAGGTTTGTGTAAATGCTGCATCACTTATAGGACAACTGATGCCTATATAACAAATTTATATTTTTTTATTAAACAGGAAATTTAGAGAAGAGTGCTAAAATTGTATTTTCAAATCACCGTGTAGCAGCTATGAAAATAAAAAAATGATATATACGCATTGTTTCCTGGTCTAAAACTGTGAAAGGAAATCAAAAATTTCACTGTGATATAAAATGGGTATAGGTGCGCCGTTTTCAAGGTTGTTTCTATGTATATATAAGGGAGACAGACAGGTCGGAGCACCCTGAACTTCAATTATGCCGCTGAAACTGCTCAGTTTGCCATGCAGCCCAAAGAGCAGCTTCTCCGAGTGAAGACCTTGGGTGATGTAGCCATTTTATATTTATTTCAGAGTTAGGTTCAGGGATTTTTGTATTCATGGTGTACGTAAATTTACACTTAGTCATTTGTCTCACTGTTATTAAGCTGTCGGTTACAGTTTTAGCAGGTATCAATAACTTGCTGGATAGAAGACCATGGACTTGGTGCTGTAACTATTACAAAAAGGCGTCGTTCTGTTTGATGTCTGAGCATTAATTTTGGCCCTATCTTTCATGTATTTTTTCTGTTGCAATATAGGGGTACTGTATTAATAGGAAACTGGCAACTGATACATTTATGACCAGGTGAACTGAAAGATAGTGTTTTCTTTTATTTATTTTTTTATCCTTGTCCACTGGAACAGATTAAGCCAGGGTCGGCGAGTACAAAATGGTAAGTGTAGGTGGTAGCCTTTTTATTCACATGAGATATTGTAGTTTTGTGTGGGCAGGCAATATTAACGATTATGAGTCTGGCGAATTCGACTGAGAGACATTCTTGTTCCTGGAACATTGCTATTTTCTAATAGTATGACATATTGTACATAGTGTTTGATTTTTGTAAAAATGAATCCCGAGGAATAGTTCTCTGAGATATTGATTATGACGGTCGCATTGAAACACCGTGGAAGTCTAATTGCTTCTGTTGATGTACTATTTGGGGACTAAAATGAAGTGTAGACAAAGGAATAGTACAGTTCCTGAATTGTAAAATGTAATGACAGCTGTATTTTCAGTTATATGTCTGAGTGAACATTAAAAAGAGGGACCATGTGTTCTAACTATTAAAGCAAGTGAGAAAGACCTAGTATTTTACAATGCATTGTGGGATGGGAATTGTGTGTAACTTGTCGGGATGACAATAATGACTAGAGTCTAAGCATGATTTTTTTTTTCTTTTATTGAAGGTGCGACAGAGAGAGAGAGATAAAGAAATATACAAAGAGTTCAAAAGGTTGAGATTGGTTTTTGTTTGGGGGGGGGGAGATTATGTGTAAAACAATGTGAAAATGTGTTAGAAATAAAATGCAGAAAAATTGCAACATTAGCTTGTAAATTGCAATTTCTGAACCAGTGGTGAGAAATCATCTGTGGAACTATCTGGCTGCTTCGTAGTTGCTTAATAGTCTATTACCAAGGTGTAATGTGAATCCATCCTATATAATGTAGCTATGTGCACCACATTGTATCGAAGCTGCAATATTTTTTTTCCAGAGGTCATGAGATTTACATTCATTCTGAGAGTGCGGGTTGACCCTGTCTAAATAACGTGGTTTTAAAGTGCATTGATAAAATTGTTGATACTATTATGAGCTAACATCCTGATCACAAGATATCGGTTAGTTTGGCAGATACATTATTAATGCATGTACCACGCTCCCTGCAAATCACAATAATTTTTAAAACTGTAAATCAGGAAGAATGTGTACTACAAAGGGGTCAGACTTGGAGTTGGTTTATTGGTAGACGTGATGATGCCTGCCCGGCTTAAATTTATTCCTTCTTATTACAAATTGTTAAGTTGACGATATATTTGGTCCCAGCAGTAAATTAGATTTGGTTCCATGCGGAGTTCCGAAATGGGGATTAATTGGACTGTTTGTAGGTAGATATTTGAAACAAATGTTCGTATGTTAATGAGATAGAAATTAAAATGTAAGAAGCGTTAACTTATGTTTCATTATACCAAAGTCACGTCTGAATATATAATGCCCTGTGTGGATTACTTTTCTTGGGTTCAAGTCAAGGTTAAAGTTAAACGAAACCATACTGTGATCAACTCTGTGAGCCAAATCATCATTTGGATGCATTATTGTTGCCATGTAGAACTATATGAGATTACTTTGTGATAATAAAGTGATTTAAAGTGTTAAAATGTGTTTAATGACGAACCACTTCAAACTGATCCAATTGTAGTTTTTGCAAATGCACTGGCATTCACAATTTATTTAGAATTCAGTTTCAGGCATTTTAATGAAATTATTTTTCTTCATCGCGCTTGATAAGAAAAATGCAGACATTATTTTACTTTATATTGTAGGAAATTATATGTGCACTTTGTACAAATAGCTTCAGGAATATGAGACTTGGTTCATGTATATTAAGAGATATGTGACATCACCTTACTACATTATGACAACTGCGTTCATAAAGTTCAAAAAAAAATATCTTGAACCTTTGAGTTGCTCTGTGATTATATTTTTGTTTCTAGGTAATACCAGACCTGTTGGATGATCGGCAAACCGTACTCTTCATTTCCAAGGAGACCGTATAGTTAAAGGATGACTTCAAGTTATAACACGTTTATATCATTTTTGAGAGACATTTTTCCTTGTTTGGTGGCCATCGATAAAGGTTAATGGAAATTGACATTCGTGCAGTAATGTCACAGTTTTTAATGGAACAAGTCAGAATCCTAATTAATGCGAACTTCATCTTGGGAACACTGCACTGTAATTTTGCTTAGTCAGAGATTTAAACCAATTTCATTTATAATTCGTGTTCTTGTTAGTAATCTAGTTCCTCTGAACCAAGCTCGTGCAGATGTTATTATTGTAAAGTAGTAAGTGAAACATAATATCATTGTGATGTCTGTAATCCCATTGACAACGGTCATGCTTTGTACCTATGTACACTTGCCTCATATGGTCAAAGGATTTTGGCAGGTGGTACCAGTTCGGTGAGCTTACGCAGACTTAAGGAGTATAGGGTTATTATAAATACACAAGAATTAGTTATCACTGCATGCTTAACAGTATCTTGGAATACAACTTTCCAAGTTCTGTAGCAGAGTTTTTCAAGACTTGCCCACAATCACATTAATTGCCCCTTCAGAATAGCAAAATCTAGGGGGTTCAGTGTTATTTCTCAGAGCATTCAAGTTCGGTGCCTTGACCACCTTGAAACTTAACTTTCAATATCCCTGCAGTTCTGAAGGCATGTGAGAGTACTTTTGCAGCCGTTTGAGCATTGTCTCATAAAAGTTCGCACTTTCAGATATTTTAGACTTTACCAGTCTACTAGATTATTTTCTTTCCTTAAATACATACTGAACAGACAGTCCAAAAGTAATAGGACTAGCAAATTTTGTTTGATCGTAGGTTTGACGAATCTGACACAATGTGCGTGTAAAGTACTGTTTTAATGGGACATCTGAAGCTTGAATCTACCATTTGGTTGTGTTTCATTACGTCGTTGCCAAACATGTCTGTTGGGGCAGTCTCTTGTGACACCCTGTTGTTTAAGATGGTCCTGCAGTTCCTGGAATCCGTTTTTGCTCTTGGTAGCCTGAAGTGGGCACCAGTACCTATAGACTGCAGATTCTTGGTTGCGTAATGGATCCAGCTCTACACAACTACTCATGTGAAAAGAAGAGCAAAAAAGTAAGGACCCTGTAATGTTGGTGTGAAGCTGCAGTATTAAATCACAAGTGCTGCACGAGGCTTAATGAGTGTATCTTGCCATCCCGATTCAAATTAAAATCAGCTCAAGGCATGCACTGACGCTGAATTAAAAGTAAAATCTGATCTTGAATATAATTTTCGAATTTATGGCGAACTTGAATGTCTACTGTGAAAAAGTTATGTCCATTTTTGTCGTTGACCAATATACCCGTGGACAAAACCAGTGTTAAGTAAGTTTGAAAAACTCCAGGCACCGTGTTCATGGATAATTATAGTTTTAGGATAGATTCACCAGGTACCAATGCAGCCATAAAGTTTGCAAATAAAGAATAAAATAAAACAACAACAACAACAACACAAATAAAATAGATTATAACAGTAATACAACACAACAAAATACAAGAAATAAAATACGAATCGTCAGTCATAATACTACTATAAAGAAATGTAATATACCACTGATTTGACTCAGGGGTGAAAAATATAAGTTCGCTGTTTTTGAAACCAGCCATCTTAAGGTTAAAACAGAATCTTCCATAATAGACACAATTTCCAATAGCTTGTATTGCAACCTACTTCATTATAAATCAGTCCTACAAAAGTCAGGGAGGATCCATAAAATACTTTCATCCAGGGAAAATAATAATGTATATTTGCTAAAAACATAAACAAGTACAACTCCTCTTTACTTTCTATTTGTATCAAAATCCTTTTGTACTTTTGACAAGACTTATACGCTTCTATCCAAGTGAGCCCTCCCATGCGGTCTGCTGCTTGCTTTATAAGGTATCTCATCTTAATCATTCCGTTATATGGCGTGTATCCATCTAGGCACATCTTGTAAAATGAATGAAATATATCTTGTTGACACGTATATCTGCTTAATGTTACATTCAAACTAGGTGAATCAGTTGCATTGTAATTATTTGGATCTGATTTTACCCAAATAAATACATGAGGCAGATCATCTTCAGCAACTATCCTCCAGGTTAACTGTTTGTAAATCTTGTGAATACCGATGACGTGTAAGCATCCATGACTACTGTTGAAAATGAGCTGTCGTCTGAGATCAGAAGCCGTTGAGCAAACGTAATTTACTTTTTGGTTACACTTTAATATGTGAACATCGATATTAATTGTTAAATTTGTTTTAATTTTGAGCTGTTGAATGTTTGGAGGCACTGACATGATATGGTGTTTGATTCTCTTGAGGAAGTAAAAGTATAGACAGTTATACTTTCGCAGCGTCAATAATAAAGTTAAACATATAACATATTTTGGTTGCTGCAACGCAATGTCTGTTTTGTTGTAGAGATATAGAATATCACAACGAATGACTGGGTTTGCTTTGATTAAAACTGAAATGCCTTCATCCAGACATTCATATGTATGTAGAAGACATACGTGCATCCAGTGTGGACCTAGAGAGTGCTCAAAATACGTAGAGCCAATTTCTATGTATTTTGAATTTTGAAAAAAATGTTTTTGCTTTTTGAATTGATAGTGTTGGTTGTCTACATAGTAATATGGTCTATAAGTTAACATTTCATTAAAATAATCTTCTTCGACGTCAGATATAAGAGAAAATTCCAACCTAACCTGCTCCAATACTTGGATTATTATATGTGAATATTTATTTCTCACCCACGATATATAGAAACACTTATTTTTGCAGAGATATATGTGCACAAAATTGATCTTGGTTTCCCTCCCTTCAATTCTACTATCCAAATAGAGCAAATACGATTTGCTTGTTGTCAAGGCTTGGGAGACCCTGTGACTTATATTATAGGAAAATTGTATTGGAGCTGGTAAATGCTGGTTCACTACGGGTATACCTTTACATTTTGTCACACCAAATTTAAAAGTAAGTGAAAGCACATCAGGACCTTTGTAGGAGTAGCAAACAAGTAGCATGTTACTACCAGAGGAGACAATTGGCACAGAAGAGTCACTCACACAATTTAATGTTTGCAAGCGCCCACACTGGGGGCCCACTTCGGATGTAAATAGGTCGCCATTTTCATAAATCATAATACCGCCTTGGTTGCAATTATCGAAATAGCCGCCGGTCCAATTTAGGGTCATGAGATGAAAATATACATAACTGTCTTTTTCAGCACATAGGAAAAATGCGTATGACTGAAAACGGGATTTTGAGGAGATTTCCACTCCATATTTAACACCGCTCCATGTATGGTCCAAATTGTGTTCTGACTTTTTTGCATAGATTTTTTCCAAATAACGAAGAGATGCCAATGTAGAAAATAAATAAATGGCAAATGTGAGGTCTGTCACGGCTTCTATTGTCATCACCATGTGTATCACAGCATAGTGCCTGTTTGTGAGGAATGTTTTGTCGACAACAAACAATGTCTTAGATTTTTTTAAGACTAGGGCAAGACTTAGTGAAGAATTACTTTCGACGTTGATTCTTGAAGACAATTTTTGTGGAACTCTGCCCGATAAGTTAAAAATGTAGTATAAGCCTGGTTGAGTACTAAGTGTGTAAATATATTTCAAATATACATATCTTTGCTTGAAACACTTTTCTGAGGTAAAGATATGTTTGAGACTTCTGACCGACTCTGTTATATTATATGCTGCTAGTTTACATGATACACAATGTTTGTTTGAATTTTTACCTATCCAATGCGCTTTTAAGGGTAAAATTTCATATACCACTGAAAATCTTATATTCATCATTTTCAAAAGCTTGAGGGTAATGACAATATTATCCATTGATGGAAAGTATAAAGAAGCATTGATTTGAAACTTTCCACAAAACCGCCAAGCTTCATACTTATTTCTATAGAACAAACTGGCTATTTCAGTAACTTTCTTACTTGTAGGTGCTGCTGGCAATTCCTTCATACACTTTGAAGCTTCGTCATTAATGATACTCAAGTGTGCCCCTTGACAGACTGCCCCAGAGTATGGCATATCTGCAATAACATAGGAAATCATGATTGTGTTATGATACAAAGTTTGTATTAACCAAGTTAAGTATTTATTGTTTTCGCTTGAGTCAGCCCTGTTCCTCTCAAAATGAATGCTCCCATAGCCAGATGATGACGTCCCAACGTGTTGCTGGTGAGCACCTTTACCTTTTTTTGCAGTAATTCCCGGGTCCAATTGATATAAACTTATAATATGACGTAAGCACTGCCACCATTCAGAAAGGATGACTGACATATAATCAAGAGTATGTTTTATGTAAAAAAAGCAACGGTACAAGATATAATATGTGAAATAACCAGTTGAGTTGTGACTCGATTTGTACTGTGGCCCATTAATAATACTGTAAAAGGCAGCAAATTCAATAATTGTTAAATACTCCTTTTCTTCACTGCATTCATATGGGCGACCACAATGGATATATACTGATGTTTTGCTATTCAAGGAGACAATGGTTATATTTCTGTAGACTTCTTTAAATCGGGAGGTTCTGTCCTGGGGTAATTTGATTTTAATTTGTGAGAAAAATGTAGCACTGCAGGGTAACATACGGTATCTCAGGCTCATGCTAAAATATTCAATTGTAATGCTCCATAAGAAACTAACATGTGCTACAAAAGACATAAACAACACCGGTATTCTGCCAACAGCATGCCTGGTGCGTGTGCAAATCCGACCACTTGGAACTGCAGCTTTAATTAAACGAATATCGCCGAAATGACGTAATGAACCTTTACACCAATTGGGACATGAGTAACCAATATCTTCATAAGGCCTCCTGCACTGTTTTCGCCTGACACAAAGTTCACGGACACATAACAAGAAAAATGACAGAAATTCCAATTCCTTTGGTCTCCTCAGGCAGTAATGAAGAGCATAATGAAGATACGGTAAAGCTTGTCCTATATTACAGGAATCAGATGATCTTTGCACACAATCCATGATTCTACAATGACTTTCTGCCACATAGACGGACACATAGAAATACACACATTGAAATAAAAAGTTTGCAAATTAGTGCCTTTATGTGGAAGTGGAGGCTATCACCTGCTATCATCATATGTAGGCCCCGAATAAAAACAGTCATTACACGCAAGCGCATAAATGCGCAGTCATAACAGGAAGGCTCCAAATGAGGTGAGCAAAAACCGGAATCTATCTGTTTGGGTTACATAGATACTTACACTTGGCAATGCAAGCATGTTTGTCACACATAAAAGGTACAAGACCTTATGATTCACAACATGAAAAGGGAAATTCACTGAAAAACACACATTCTCGAACTCCACATTCTGGAATTCTCATCTCATTTGCATCATAATATGTGGTAGCGGCATTTTTTTACCATTTGTAATAAAGCACATATCCAATCCATCCGTAACACACGTTTAATTCAAGCCTAAACAGATGCCATAAATATCCTTCTTTCTAATTGCAATTTTGCACGTGGCATTGTGAGTAAAAATGAAATATTCGATACTGACCTAAATCCACTGGATTTTTTTATTGATGGATGGCCTCTTGACCTGGAACATGACCAGATGGCGGAAAACGGAGGAATCACGGACAAACAAAGAGTTGTAAAATATTCAAGTTTAAGTAAGCTATATTTTCCGTAAATATTTGTGAGGATCAAGCGGATTTCTTTTTCCTATATTGCAAAGGAAATTCTCCATCTGGTTGTATATATATATATAAATATATATGTATACATATATATATATATATATATATATATATATATATATATATATATATATATATATATATATATATATATATATATATATATATAAACCGTTTGTTTTGAAAAACAAAAAACAAAAAAAGGAAACAGGATTTTAGCTTTGCAACATGCAAGAGTAGAATCACTATCTAGTTTTGATCCTTGTCTTTATCAGCAATGGGAAATATAGAGTATTACCTCCCTGGATTTATACTGATGTTTACAAGGAACCAAGGAGACTGCAGGGGTGTCGGCTGTCAGTTGAATTGCCGTTTATATCTTGCAAGGTAGCTCCCCAGAAAGCTAATTATTATACACTTTCATCTTGTTAAGCTAAATACCTTTTTTGGTTTGCAATTAATATATATATATATATATATATATATATATATATATATATATATATATATATATATATATATATATATATATATATATATATATATACATATATATATACATATATATAGTACTACTAAGACGGAGGTGTTCTTATTATTATTAAAAAGACAAAGAACAAAAGAAACTTCATCGGGAGTGTGTTTTCGGCTGGCTTCCTGTTTTCATCTCGCAAAGTATTAAAAAATTGCTAATTATATATACTTTTGGACAGAAAAAATAAATAAGCCTCATCGACATATTCCTACCTCTTGGAACGGTAGGTGTACTAAGAGGTTACAGGGCATGGGATGAGGTAACCCTAGACTTTTAGATTTCATATATATCTTTTGGTCAACCCCTTGTATAGGATAAGACCTCCTGTATCATGTTGTAATGCCCCTTAATCAAACAGAGGGTGATATAAAGCGCACAGCGATTTAATATTCTCAAAAAAGAGTTGCCCAAGCAATTTTAAACAGAATGTAGACCCAAGAAATTTTCGCTGTTCATCATAGGTCCAGTTTTCATCATTACCCTCTCATTAAATTTGCACCAAAGGAACAATGTAAGTATAACTACGGTATCAACAATATTATTAAGGCAATTTTGTGAGAATAATGTGGACGCAAGGTATTTCTTCCATTCATCAAAAATCTTATTCTATTGCTATAGATTCAGTCAATATATACCACAGTAACAAGGAAAAAAAATATCCACGAGGCGCTGTATTAGTTGAAAAGTGATTTTGTTTAAAACAACATTTGGCGTCAATACGTAGTCCTTAGGACCAAAAAAGAAAGACTCGATTGCGTTTTTTTCGTAAAGACAAAAAAATGTATATCTTTACCGTGTGTGCATGCTTGTGTTGCCTTTGTAAAAGGAATGAGAACATCTGGTTGCACGGAGCGGAAAACAAACTAAATCAACATAATGCTGTAACGTTAAAAACGTGCAATTAAAAGGCCTCAAAATAGAAACACCAACACCAAGGGACTCCGGTGGACAAAAAAATTATGTCATGAGCCAGATCCCACTTACATTACCTTTGTAATGATCCACATAGTATGATTTAAAGATAATAATATAAAAATTCCAAAGCCGTGTTTATGTTTTAAATGCGAAAAAGGTGTACTGAAATGGTCCCATGTACGCATAATTTGCATCAAGTGCAAAAAAAAAAAAAAATGTACCGCATTAACAATATGAGAGGCCTATCGACTCTCAGTCTGGTATTAATAGTCACCTTATTGTTTTTTTACTTGTGCATGTATAAAAGGCATATAGTCAAGTGTGACCTTAATCTCGTGCAACATGCTGCACAAATACAATTGTATATGATTCCACGTCACCAATATAGCCTCTACAACAATCTTGTGACCAATTTCCCACACACGTTATTTCCAAGTTCTGAAATCCTAGAGGTACTGCAGCACTAATCACTCGTGCTTGAAAGGAATCAGAAGTAAAATGACAGGGCGAGAAGTCCAAAGCAAAACACACACTGTTGCAGTTTGGAATTTAGCAAGGACGTTGTCAATGATTTATCGGCTATAAACATGAACAATGGTTTTGCAGGTGGTCAGTTACATGCAATGCAGTAGCATCTAAGTTAATGATTCAATAAACAATAAACAAACACTTCTGTACCCGCATATCTAGCCGTTGTTGGGAGACCAAAAGGATTGTTATGTGTTTGAGGAATATTGACTGTCACGTATTTTTTGCCGAATGGAAGTGTGGCCATATGACCAACGTAAAATTCACTGGTGATCATCCACATCTGAGGATGTTAGTGAGTGTTCTCCTGTCCTTAAACTTATAAACCACGAAGGGCATAACATTGCTCTCTACATACTACCATTAGAAGTTTAGCCTGGAGTGTGCAGGGTAATGCTTTACAAATCATGTTATAGGAAGGTTTCCTTTACCGGTGTAATCTGGAGGACGTTCTGTTTCAGGCTTCTACGTGTAGTACAGCATATAGAACACAGAGCAATGTATCTCCCAAACTGATATTAATTTCTCTGATCCCCTCCAGTTCAACATGCAGCAAAGCTGCACCACTGCCGCGACTTGCGGGGCCCCAGATTTCATTGCAAACAATCCTGAGATTCAGGCAACGGGAATATCAACAATATCTTGCCGATATTAACATATTCTCTCTGTGCAGAAGTATAACGTCGGGCGGCGTTATCCTTTAACCTCGCGGTATAAAATATCGATTCTGCTGGACAAGACGTGTAAATGATAAAACGCTTTTGTGACACACACACACACACACACACACACACACACACACACACACACAATAGTTAAGCTATATGTGACCTATATTGCTCCCACCTTTTGAAATGTTTCTGAACAGCATTATTCTGCTGTATCGGAGTCCATTTTAAGAATTGTAGCAATACGTATACAATGTCAAATATGGTTTCACATCGTAGGAAATACTTACGAACTACATCTTATAGTTGTACAACTCTCTTTATCGTCAAGTACACCGATGGAATTAACACCACTTACCTCTTTTTGTTTCCATTGTTTGAACTACTAAAGCATGATACGGTTGCAATAGTGTCCACTCAATAAAATCAAACCAGGTAAATTGACACCGCACAAATGAACATTTGTGCACTTATCTGGAAATTATATCCAGTGTCCCTTTTGTCTGATGGCTTTGCTGCCCGAAGAAAAGAAAATTACAACTAACCGCTAAAAAGAAACCTATCAATAAACTATTAAGACATTTCGGGATAGTGGATCCCAATATCGTTTCACATATCCAAATTTAGATGTTCTGTGCTAAGCTTAAGATTAATACACCGTCACAGCTGTCACCAGATAAAACTTTTGTCATTGAAAGTCGAATTTTATTGACATATGAAGTCACTCTTAGAAATATTCAGTGGTCAGCAGAGGTTTCAAGTAAATGTCATTTCTCTGATTCTTCGAACTTCTGTTGCAACGTGTACCAAAACCGTACCCTGATGCAGGATAATATGTTAGGTAACCAGCTCTCCTGCAAATCTCAAGAGGCAGTGCATTTTTGAGGGCGCGATACATTGAAGCATATGTGTACATATAAAATGCAACATATTTTATTAGAGGCATGAATGTAAGAACCACACCAATGAAAAATAGCCCCTATGGCCAAATTATATTTATCTACCATTTGAGGGTTCCAGCGGCAATTGATTCTTGAAAAATCAAGTGGGTTTCACTAAACGGGAAGAAAATGCTAGCTGTATGGATTTTGATTATATAAAATTATGCTCAAGTCATATGTGGTAATGCCAGGTCAACACAATTTCTACTGTACAGTATATAGATTGAAGACCCTTCAAACTGCAGATTAAATCATCAAGTGGACGGAATTAGAATTAAAATCATTCAAAATCGATGGGACAAATGGATTTTATATCAGACAAATTGCTAATTCCCCTATCAATTAATCCTATGATATATATACTGCACATAATCTGAGCTATCCGCGCAGGGATGGAATCCGACGCCAAGGTAGAGGTGATAAAGTGCTTAAATCAATCTAATAATACAACGCAATCTTAAAAGGAACATTTTAAAGTTAATTCTAAAATATTTGGAAAAGAAAACTGTTTGGTTTTCTCCACGAACACCATGAACCTACACATATTTGCTGCAGAACTCAAGCAATTCCTTTGATTTACTCACTGATCTTCTGGCCGTGATGTATTATTTGTCTCCTTGTTTACAGAGCCATTGCATGTTTTTATGTATGTGGCCTTTTTTGTATTTATGACAAATTTATAGGATCCCTCGCATAAACATCAAGTGGTATCTGTCAAAAACACACATTGTAAAGGTTAATAACGCGAATGGCACGCATATTTTGTTCCATTTATTTTGTTTATTCTTAACAATTTGTGTATGTTTTGTTTACAGTTCAGAGGAGTTTTACAGTGCAACAGCCTGGTCAGCGCACCATAGATGATGATGTAGTAACAAACAGTGAGGTAGCTTTACAGATATTATAGATATAATAAAGAAGATCCCAGTTTTGTTTTCTAACCGTCAGCAAATAAATACCGACATTTTTAATAGACGTTTGGCACAGGTGTGTTGAAAATCTGAACTAAACTGTTTACTTAGCTACAGATGAACCACAGTTCTGTGGAAACTTAAGTTAATTCCATGCATAAGTTTCAAAATTAATACCCTTCCCAGGCTAAGAACACTTTTAACCGCAACTAAAGGTAATCTTAACACTGCAGTTCCACTTTAGAGTCCAAAAGTTTAAATTCCCATCATTTCTGATGAACATTTTAAAGAATGCACTCAGGCAAGGATCAAAATGAGGCTCTCTTCTGTCTCTGTAACGTCGTAATTAATCAAGTGTTAACTTCATAATACACTTGTATCCATTTCTGAACCGTTTCTGTAATGCCAGAGAGGTAACCCTCAGAATTTTAATAAGCGTTTTGTTTTGTCACAATGCTGTTACGATATTTCAATAAACACTTTAGAAAACTATAGAAAAAAAGGAGGCAAAAATACAAATTTTGAGGTGTGGTTAGCCGTTTTTTTTTTAGTTTCAAAAGGAAGACCTGGCAAAAATGCCAGTGTTATAATGGTCTCACGGCTCTTTATTCATTTTCGAAGTGTGTAAACGTTTGTTGTCACACTGCGGACCGTTCTGAAGTTCCGCGAGTGCACATGTCTGCTCTCTTTGATTTAACTTGGTAGACATGTGCCAGCTATTTTTATTTGTCATTTTGACTTTCTTGTAACCTGCGGTTGGTTTTCTAAAAAATGTGAGAAGGTGCCTTGACGCGACTGTACCCATGCTCTTCACTGGTTGATATTAATGCTATTTCCTTAGTTTTTGAAGAAGCATCGCAATTACTTGAGGATTACTGAGAATACATGTTTGCTAAGCTAGTATTGGAACACCAGCAGTTATGCACGTTTATATGGTATTGTCCATGAGCGTCAACAAATGTATTTGTTAAGTCTCTTTAAAGTTTATTCAACAGATTATCCATAAGTTACTGTTTATGAAATCCCATTGTATATTTAGAGACTTTAGAAGCATTTTAAAGAGAACTCCAATATAAACAAAATGCAAAAAACAAAAAAACAAAAAAAACAAAAAAAAAAACAAAAAAAACAAACAACCCCCCCCCAAAAAAACAAATGTTTCACTCTTAAACTTTGTTGGCACTCGCCCAAAATATCAGACAGTCACATTACAGGGCTTCTCTTCAAAACATTATATTGCTTTATTTTTTTTTGGGGGGGGGGTTGTTTTTGTTTTTTTGTCTTTTGTTTATTTTTGTGATTGTTATTTTTTGTTTGTTTTTATTTGGGCTCTTAACAGTAATAATTCTAACTTTAAATTGTATGTACCTCAGGTAAGCCCTAACTCACTGTTTACCAAATGGCCCAGCTACCTTTGCCTGCTCTGTAGCTCCGTAGCAGGCATATATATATATATATATATATTGTATCTGTGTATTTTTGCCCAGAACCACTTCCTAGTTGTCAATATCCTATTCCGCAGTTCGAACTCTTTACTCTCCATAAGCTAACCTGTCCCTGTCTAACCTGTATACATATGGAATTACTATTGTCTATATTGCACACGTTCCTCTGTAAAATTTTGACATAGGCTGTATCAGCCCAAATAAATTAAAGGGTCTTCAGCGGGTAACTACTCAACTTGTTTCGGAGCCTTATATATATATATATATATATATATATATATATATATATATATATATATATATATATATATACAGATCGTCACTTTTGTATGTTTAAAGAAGAAACAACAAGTAGCTTCCCTACAACAAAAGTTTGATTCTGTCATTTAATGATTCGAGAGATCTAAGACCTGTCACATACTTCTTCAAAAGGCCAGTGCTTTTTTTTCGTTTGAGCCAGGATTTAATTTTCGCGCTGCAACATATATGATTTTGCTCTATCAAAGATCCCTTTGGCTTTTCATCTGTCTAACAAACATGTTAAATTTTTAGTATCACCGTCCTTTGTTTGGCTCAGATGTATTCCATTCGCCTGAAGTAAAACTCAATGTACAGTTTCTGATCTGTTACTATAATTGCATCGCTGGGTTATTTGGTTGTGGTGCACGTTACTGGAACTCACGGCGTTAAATGATTATATTCATTGTTTGGGCACTCTGTCGAAGACTTGGATAAACTCATTATTACTTATCAAGTATTTCGCCATCCAGATTTGTTTTATCGTATGGTAGCACAACATTCAGGATGATATTTAAATATTTTCTACATGGTTTCATCTCTGTTGTGGCTTATGTTTTTTTACTCTGGGTTTAACAAATGAGAAAACTGAGATTTGAGGTTCTCAAATCTCTTTTAGGCAGATCTATGTTTCTCCTTGCCAAGCATTGTCTATTTTTGTCTAAGCAATTTGCTTCTCATTTTTCTTTATAACGTATAGGTGGAGTACCAAATGATCTGGTTCAAACATGAGTTGTCAACATCTGTGGTTGCTGGCCACTATTTGTAAACACAAAGGTAAATTTTTTTCAGCGCTCTTGTCTATATCATATTTGTTACAATTAGTGGATTTTGCATATTTCATCGTGCAACCGTAATACTCTTTAATGTTGTCTTACCGTTCAACTAAATAATTAGTCCTGCTTTTTTACTTGCTAGCATGTCTTTAATATGGAAAGAAGTACTCCTGTTTAAAACAATTCAGCAGTTTATACAATAGATTTATGAACTAAAAGTTGGGTCACAAATCACCCATTTGCCATGGCACAAGATGAAAAATTACAGGAGCTTTGAGCCATCAATCATTACATTTTAAAACAACAGGTACGGACATCGTTTACAGTGATATGTCGAAGTGAATATACCATATAGTTAATAGGTCATTCAAGTATTATCATGAAAAAGTGATTTAATTCCCCCTCCGTCCACCTGTTTGTAACATGTGCTCCTTCATGAATAACTGCCACCTGTCGTCCAATTAGCATGCAATTTGAGCACTTCAAACTGTACTTTACTTTTGGCACATACACATTCTTGTGATGAAGTAAAAAGTACTTTTAAAAGCAATATTGGCAATTTTGATTCTTATTACAAAGCCGTGTTGGTACAGGAAAAATTGAACAATTGTAAAATATTTGTCTACTTTTATAGCCCATTATTACATCAGAAAAAAAAACTATATTCATAAGTTTAACCCAACAGTTAAAGCATCGTCGAATACAGCAAAAGGCAAGGTTTAAGAAATAATAATAGTAAAAGCCCATGAGCATGTTCCAATATCAATCGGAAGAAATAGATTTCACAACTCACTTGAAAAAGGCAGTCACCAATATAAATACATCTGGCCATTATTCAAAATTAATACAGTTCAAGAGAATTAAATCCATTTTGCTGTCCTACATTAAGTTTGACAAACGTGTATTTGCTTATCTTACCAATTGCAAGTAATTATATTTTTCGTGAACCTCTGATTAAGTTGAGTTGAAATACTGTAGTTCTAGAAATTTTCGCGCGTGTTTAATTTCGCGCAAACTCATTTTTTTCTGAAATTAAAGAATTTGCGTGCATTTTAGTTTCGCGCAATCCAATGCCAAACAATGTAGTGAAATACAATGCAACTTATTTTCGCGCATTTTAATTTCGCGCTTTAGGTGGTAGCGCGAAAAGCGCTAAATTAAATCGAGCTCGAAAATTTCTAGAACTACAGTATTAGCATGCACAGATACACAAAGCATAAGCAGGCATTATGTATGGATTAAGAAAAAAACATGATTGATATACACAGCGGCCAGGCTGCACAGGATAGTCTCATGTTTCTGTTTTCTGTACTTCGTACCAACCATTATTTGTACATTTTCTTATTACTCGTACCTTGTACTCGGGCAAAATTATTGCTGGTACCATCGGTAGAATTCTGTTAAATCTGACTCACTGAGTAGAGTCAATCTGTGGAAATGAAGCGTTTACTCGTGGGTATATTTAATTAAGGAACTAGAACAGGCTGATTTTCCAACAGAAAATCAAATGTCTCTCTGTGCGCCCTTACTATTGTCACCCTTATTTTTATAAATTGGCACACCGATCCAATGATCTACAGATATGGTGAAGGTACACTTTTTATTGACATTTCAATACGTTGATTTTTGACGAGATGCCAACGTGACCTTGAAAAATAGGTCATGGTCATACATGTGCAGTTACAAGCAAGGTCACTGGAAAAATAATCACGCAAAATGTCAACCTGTTTAAGACAAATCTTTCACGAGTGTATCTGCAATGATTTTAAAAAGTGACCATGTGACCTTCAAAATTCGTCAAGGCCACCCATCTACAATCCCAACCTAGTTGGTATTATGGTACATAAACACGCAAAATTCCAACCTCCTACGTCAATTCCTTGCAGAGTTGTTGCATGCGTGTCAATTTTAGATACAAAGCCCACGTAACCTTGAAAAATATGTAAAGGTCACGCATCTGCAATCCCAAGCAAGATCATATATTGGAACATCTTCACATAAAATTACGACTTCCCAAGTCAAATCTTCCTTGAGTTATCACGTGCACATTGATCTAAGACGAAATGCCCACGTGACCTTGAAAAATAGGTCAAGGTCATACATCTGCATCACAAGCAAGGTCTTACAAAAGTCTTACATAGAAACATAATCCCACAAAATGCCAACTTCTAAGTCAAATCTTTCATGAGTGCATCTGCAAGGATTTTTAAAAAGTGGCCACGGTACCTTGGAGATAGATCAAGGTCATCCATCTACAATCCCGACCTAGCTCATAAAATGGTACATAATCATGCAATATTTCAACCTCTTAAGTCAAATCTTTGCGGAGATATTGCATCCGCGTCAATTGTACATGACATGCCCATGTGACCTTGAAAAATAGGTCTAGCTCATCTAACTGTAATCCCAAGCAAGATCAAGTATAGCAACATCTTCACATAGAATTTCAATTTCCCATGTCAACTTTCTTGAGTTACCACCTCCACATTGAATTTCGACGAAAGGCCCACGTGACCTTGAAAAATAGATCAAGGACATACATCTGCAATCGCAAGCAAGGTCTTACAAAATTCTTACATAGAAACATAGTCACACAAAATGTCAACCTCTTTAAGTCAAATCTTTCACGAGTGCATCTGCAATGCTTTTTAAAAAATAGCCATGTGACCTTGAAAATAGGTCAAGATCACCCATCTTCATTATAAACCTAGATCATATTATGGTACATAATCATGCAAAATGTCAACATCTTAAGTCAAATACTTGCGGAGTTATTGCGTCCACATCAATTTTACATGACATGCCAAAGTGACCTTGAAAATTAACTCAAGGTTACACATCTGCCATTCCAACCTAGTTCATATTATGATACATAATCATGCATAGTTTCCACCTCTTAAGTCAAAGATATTGCGTCTGCGTCAATTTTACGTGACATGCCCCCGTGACCTTGAAAAATAGGTCAAGGTCATATATCTGCAGTTACAAGCAAGATCTTACAACAATCTTACATAGAAACATCCTCAAACAAAAAATCAACCTCTTTACGTCAAATCTTTCTCGAGTGCATCTGCAATGATTTTTAGAAGTAGCCGTGTCACCTTGAAAATAGGTCAAGGTCACTCATCTACAATTTCAACCTAGTTTTTAATCTGGTACATAATCATGCCAAATTTCAACCTCTTTAGTCAAATCCTTATGGAGTTATTGCGTCCGCATTAATTTTAAATGACATGCCCACATTGCCTTTAAATATCGGTCAAGGTCACCCAGCTGCAATTTCAAGCAAGAATTTACATGGGGACATCTTCACAAAAATTTTCAACTTCCCTAGTCAAATCTTCCTTGAGTTATCGCGTCCGCAACGCACAGAACAATGTGTTGAAGAAGAAGAAGAAGACGAAGAAGAAGAAGAAGAAGAAGAAGAAGAAGAAGAAGAAAAAGAAGGCGAAGGAGAAGGAGGAGGAGGAGGAGGAGGAGGAGGAGGAGGAGGAGGAGGAGGAGGAGGAGGAGGAGAAGAAGAAGAAAAAGAAAAAGAAGAAAAGATTACAAAATTAACGAAAAGATTACAAAATGTATTAACCATGAATGAATATTGGTCAGTTGGTTTCTGGGTATAATAACAAACATTACACACACTCACACAGACACACACACACACACACACACACACACACACACACACACACATATATATATATATATATATATATATATGTATATATATATATATGTATGTATATATATGTATGTATGTATGTATATATATATACATATTCGTGTGTGTGTGCGTGTGTGTGTGTGTCCAAATACATACAAAGAAATAGAGACTTTGAGACCTTGTCAATAATAGCTTGGTGGCCCTCCACATGTGTGCCCTGGTCATGCAAATAAGAAGTTGTCTTAAAAAAACAATATAGTTCAGAGCCGAGGCGTGAAGGCCTCGCATTCTCTCTCTCAGTAGTGAGAGCCCCCTTTGATCGGTTATTTTCCCAATTGAGGAAGAGCCCATTACTGTAAGCCCTACTCTTTGCCCATATCCCCACCTCGAAGACTCAGGCAATCCATGGCATACACCTGCAACTGGCTGGAGTTACAGTCATGGCAGCCCTAAAAAGGGCAACCACCCCTCCCGTCCATATCCCCTTTTCACCCATCAGTTAATGATTATTCCCCTTCAGGTATAGTTTTCGTACCCTTCTTGCACCCTAGAAAATCTCCTTTCAAGCCCAAAAACCATGCAACATGGTCCTCCTCTTCTTGTCCCCTTATTTCCTCTAAGCCACTACAGTTGTAGTCCTTATTCTGCCAAGTTTTAAATACAATTTCCCTTATTTCCCTGTATGCATCATACCACGGTAGCCAGTGACCTACTGTCTCATTTGTCCTCTGCATACAAACCCTACATTTCCTATTGCTACCATGTGTTGATAACCGCTGCTCAACTTTGAAACAAGTGTCGGGATCCCTTCTCTCCATTCCAACATGAGCTCCTTTTTTAGTGTATTTAACAGTTTATAAGCTTTTAGTGTACGTTTATCGTTCACCCCCTCTTTCCATTTCACTCTCCACCCCTCTGTATTTGTTTTCTTAATGTGTACATTCATCAATTTCGTCACGCCTTGTGAAATCATATTTTCTCTAATGTCTCTCTATTTTGGACCCATTTTGTTTGTGCTTTTACGGCCTCCATGTATGTTGTCCTGCATTATCTGTCTTTACTGTTACTAAATATCCCCAGTAGTTTAACTTGGCTTTGGCCATTGTATCTGTAACTGTACGCCACCCCAAGAATCCACCTACCCATCTCGTTCTTTGCCTTTTCAATTTTTTGAATGCCCCCCACCCTCATTTACCAAAATTACATCCAAACCATACATCATTCCAGGTATTACAACTCTCTCCCATAAAACTCCTGCTGTGAATGCTCTATTGAAGCTGTTCAGTGGAGTAGCTGTCATCATTCCTTTTTTCGGTTCAACCTTTGCTTTATCATCTGCATGTGATATCTAAAAAGCCTGTACCAGTTGCTTTTATTAATCTCTAAATACCCATATTCATCAACCTCGCCTATTTTGATCAACTGTTCCTGTCCTTCTGGAATTAGGAATGTCCCCACTTTCTACCTTTAATTAATGTAGGGTTCCTTTCCAAGCGTCATATGAATTTACTCTTTTCTTTACCGAATTCCAATCTCCATTTGTTTCCGTATTCTCTTGTTATCTCCAGCAAATCTTCCACTTTACTCTGCCATAATCACTCTCTCCCCTGCGGTAAAAACAGGAATTTTGTGCTCTCATATTGTCATCCCCATTGTCACATTCTGTGAACTGATTCTCTGATTCCTTAATGTACAGTGCACAGAAAATTGCAGAGAGCACACAACCCTGTTTTTAGCCAATATCTTATTCGTTAATTTCCAACTCTATGTTCCCCATTGAAAACGTACAATCTACATCCCTATACATTGTTTTTTATGGCTTGGGGAAAATTTACGCCTAAGCCAAGCCCCTGAAGTTTCTCCCATAGTGCATCCTTCCCTACTCTGTCATATGCCTTTTTCACATCTATAAAGCTCATAAAGGTTTCCTTGCGCTTATGTCTTCCCAGTTTCAGAGCTTGCGTTAAAGTGAAAACATGGTCACCCACTCTTCTCCCTGGTCTAAATCAAGTCTGGATCTCTCCTAGGAGGCCAGGCGTTTCAACGTTTCTGCTCAACCTTCTGTATATGATTCTGCTAAAAACTTTGTATGCTTGATGTGATTATGATACCCAAGCATTTACCCTATGGCAGACTGCTGCCTCTTTTGGGATATGAGATATCTTAAGCTTATTTCATTCCTTTGGTACCTGTTCCGTCTCAATAGCCTTTTAAGCAAAATCTGCAAACATCCTACCATTGTCTTCTTCATTCTTTTGATTGGGTCTTCGGTCATTTTTTTGACTTCCACTTCTACTTCCCGCTAATTCTTCTATCCCTGAAGTTCCGTTTTGAGGCGTTTCTGGTATCTTTCAATATTTGATTCTTTATGTATATTCCAAACCCATTTAGACCCCCCCCCCCGTCCCTTCTACAAAGCGGTATGTTAAGCTCCATAGGGATCCAATTGTGGTCACTCCCTTATGTCTCACCTGCCATCCTCATCAATTTCACATATTTGAGTCATTTGGAACATGTTGCTATCCGCCAATACATAATCAATTATTCTCTTTTTCTCCCCCGAGATCCCTATCCATTTGCCCTGGTATTGTACGTCCTTGTTCACAATCATACGTTTGTATCCCGGAGTGAAATGTAACAACATGTTCCGTGTCTGTTTATTTACCAGTCCCCTTCTTCAATTCCCTTTGTCCCATTGCCAAGGTGACCATTGAAATCCCCTGCGACGATAACGTTATACCCCTGTTGTTGCATGTAACTTGTCATTTTTTCATATGCTACTCCGTTACCAATTGCTATTTTCATCAATTGTTATTTTGCCATTATTCTATGTCTTAAAACGTTTTGCACTTTATTAAAGTTTTGTTTAATATATGTATGGTAGCTAGTGCTAGGGCGCTCACATGTATCAGGGAGGTACTTCTTTACTCATATTAGAATAGTATGGCATAAGCTATATTTACGTACCTGCATGTAGGACCACATGAGAAAAGAGTCCAGCAGAAAGAGCTAAAATTGAATGTCGGGGAAGCGGGATAGATCCTTCGAACCGCGTGATAAAGCAATGTTCGTCGTTCTTGAAAATATGTATAGAGTATTTGAAATGTAGCCATATTAACTTACGGCCCATTATAGAAAACTGGAAATAGCCGACAAAAGTGCTTTCAGATGGCACTTTTAGGACTAGGGCATGGGGAGGAAATACCTTTCGTTGCACCAGCATGGTGGTTAAATAGTTTTGGTGGTTTATTGGTTTACCTGCGTATGTCCACTATAGCCTTAGATTCAGAAGTGCATATCAACATTATCACTGCAATATGGACCTATGCGTGATCCTTACCGTGATTTGATACTTGATTTGGAACAGTGTGCACAGGACCTAATTAGGATGAAATAGTAATCGAATAATTTTTGCTCTAATTTAAGGGCAGTCCTGATATTTTCACTAGCAGGGCAAGTGAGTTTTTGTGATCGCTCCTGTGTTTCCAGACAAACTAGGGGTGAGTCTAAATTCTGGTATATAAGGTCTTTGAAACGCAATACAAAGATGGGTTTATTTTTGGGAACACATCTGCAAAATTATATCTTTGATGCACTGAAAAAGTTTTGAACGCTAGCCTATACTTAAGATAAGAACAGTGGGATTACCAGTTCTATTGGATCTTTATTGTCTGGCTGCTTTCAAAATGCTCTGACCAAACATATTTGTCTGACGTATGAACTTTCCTGGTTATTGCATAAAGCAAGTTATTTTTTGCTGTTAAATATCTCAGAATTTTATTTTATTTTATTTGTTCATTTTTTTTTTGAGGGGGGGGGGCGGTAGGAACAGGAAACCCTTTCAATACGGGCTTTAAGATACCGACTTGCCTCCGGACGATACTACTGGGAAGTAAATGGACGTCAGTGATGTATGCCAAAAGGATCCAGAAATCCCGAAACCATCTGACTGGACAGTCCTTTGAAGCACATTCCATGTGGGTGCATTCAGAAAATGTGTGGATATTTATGCAGACAGAATGCCTAGCCAGCATCAATTTGGAGATGTTCATGGTACGCTATTAAGTATTCCCAGACCTTTTCCATATTCATTTGATACTTTATTATTTTTTTAAACCCATATGCCCAAACCTTAAAGTTAACACACCTAGATAAACAAATGTTCGTAGATGTACCATCTTTAGACCTATAAAGATGTTATATAGTGCATTCATTACGTACCCTTTCTTCACAGCATGCAAACGCGGGTGTTATACTGATCGTCTCTGCCAGTCCGGGCCTCCTTCAGGATATAAAAAAGTATAGTCTTGCATTGATGTCACTGAGCCTTTTGCTACATGGTTATGGAGCGTTGGTTAAACCCATTGCCCTACCATATTCGTCAAGTCCAAGCAAATATGACAGACATACAATTCCTACAATCATTCCACCCTTTTATCTCCAATCTGCAAGGATAATGGATCGGATTTAAACTACAGAAATGTAAAGAACAATAAATTCCCTTCGTATTTTAATTTGACAGTAAACGACAATTGTAGAAATAAACAAA